>JACWRQ010000729.1:0-11636 GCA_014849955.1 Cryphonectria carpinicola | reverse complement strand
TTGGTGATAATATGTTATCTTGATGAGGTTGGCTGTCTCTCTCTAGTCCAGTTTCTTTGTTTGGGGGGTGGGGGGGGGGGGGGGGGGGGGCGGACGTGATCGCTCCCCTTCAAGGAGAGTTGGGAGGTCCATCTTTGAGACTTGAAAATACCCAGGTATTTCACCTAGGGTTCAGTATGCACGGCCAGACTAAGGAGAGGAGACAATGGTCGTTCAGTTCTCTTTTGCTTCGTATGCTTGGGTGGGAACTGTGAGATTTTTATTTTATTTAACCAAAACAAGACACAATTCGACAAGGATATATTTTTTGCGGGAATGTAGAGAGCACAGGAGCTTTACAGGATCGGATTACGGAAAAGGTAGAATAGCCAGCCCATGGCGACATATACACAAAGTTGCGATTGCTGGGGCGCGTGATGATGTTTCCCCTTTTTGTTTTGTGACATTGCCACCTCACGCCTCACGCCTCGTTACTATATAATTCCTCTGGGCTCCCCAGATCAGGGGTTTGCGGGACCGATCCCTTCCCATTCCCACGGCACGCTGGCGCGGACCTGATTAACCTTAAGAGACTCCCTTGCCCCACGAACGGAGGCCCTAGCTCGGAAACGATGATGATTGATCATTGTTGCAGTGCGGGAGGGGAACATATGGCCAAGACTTGTGTATATAGAGAGAGAGAGAGAGAGAGAGAGAGAGAGAGATGAACGGTCGTTGGTGGTGGTGGTGGTGGTGCCAAGACGTCGGGGTGTTGTGGTGGCGGGTATGCAAGAGCTTAAAAAGGGAGGTTATTTTGTTTATTTTATGGGTCCCGCCTCAATGACGGAGTGAGCTGCTGGTCTTGCCTCGCCTGCCAGGCCCTGAACCAGCCTGACAAGGCCCCCTTTCAGAAGGCCCCCCTGCCCAGTGGCGGTCCTTCCCCCCCCCCCCCTTCTCTCTCTCCAAATCTTCCCCGAGTGACGTTTCTGTGGCCCCTTGACCCTGTCAACCTTGTCCCTTTGCCCTCGTTGTTCCTAGAGCCTCACTACGTCATGTTCAAGATTCGCCATTGCTCACAGCACTTGTAAGTACTTACCACCTTACTTGGAGTAAACTGTACCATACATAGACGCCATGCTGTAAGTAGCCCCCTCCCTCATCATCATCAAGGATTCGATGAGGACCTTGGGGGGGGGGTTTTGGGGGGGGACTTTTTTTCTTTCTTTCGTTTTCGCCTTGGCAGCCCTCTCGTGCCGTTCTAGTCGGAGAATACCATGTGCATCATCCTCCCCAGATGAGCTCAGAAAAACCTGATCTAGGTCATGAACCACGACGCTTCTCTTTCGAACTAGCCCTAAAGAAGACCAGATAATCTCTCCTCTCCTCTCCTCTCCCTCCTCTCTCTTTCTCCCTTGGCTGATGGCGTCGTCTCAATCAAAAAAAAATGCCAGTCCATCCTGGAATCTTCCGTTCCTGAAGCCCCACAGAATCGCCGGAGCATTGGCTCCCCCTTGGCCTACCACAGCATACCGCTTTGACGTAGCGTTTTGTGTCACGTTTCCTCCTCTTCCAACCCAGTCTGTCCATGTATTACCTACTTTGGAAGTGAGTCGGAGTAGTTCGTTCCCCATCGGGTTCGAGCCAACCCCCCTTCCCCCCCCCCTTCTCTACAGAGGGCAAGTAGACTCCGTTACTCTAATGACGTCAAATTCAATGTTTTTTCTGGTCCAGCAGCGATCGCGATGAGGGACAGGAATGAGACTGGGCTGCCTCTCATCATTCCTATAAGACAAGAAGCCTCGCTCTCTCTCTCCTCTCCTCTTGGGAGTCAAAACACTTGGCATTCTCTTTATAAAAACACACACAAGATTCCGAATCAAACTCCTACATATACACATCTTCACACAACACACACACACACACTTGGGCGCGCAAAAATATTACATCAAATCCCATCCTAAAAAAAAAAAAAAAACATATAATCCCCAACCAACGTCTACTACTACCTACCACACAGCCAAAATGGGTATTGTCGTGTCGTGTCTTCAGGCCATCGGTGACTGTATCATGACAGTCATCAACGCCATCGCCGGCGTGATCATGAGCATCATCAGCGGTGTCGTTGCCGTCCTGGCAGCCATCGTCCGGTTCCTGACCTGTAAGTCTTAATATATTGGAACATGGTCCCTAGAGATAACCACAACAAAGATTACTGACCGGGAATGTCCTTTTACTATAGGCGGCTACTGTGGCTCGCACCGAAGCAGGACTACTGGAGGCACCACAACCGGAAGACGACGCTTCGGAAAGAGACATGGCGGGATCAGCCGCGTCTAGTGTTGACCACGAGAATGGAGACGGAAAAAAAAGGGTCTGCCAGGAAATGGGGAGGACGATGAAGCTTGCGGGGGGGGGGGGGGGGGGGGTGGGGGGGGGAGGGGGGGGGGGGGGGGGGGGGGGGGGGGGGGGGGGGGAGGTCGATGGGAAGATGGGGAAAGGTGGAAGGAGTCTTCATGAGTGACGACCAATGTGTGATGCGAGGTGGTGGATCGTGAGAAGGGATGCGCATTACCAGATACCCTGATTACCCTTCTTTTTTTTTCTTTTTCTTTTTTTTCTTCGGTTTTTGTTATTACTACTTCTTTCTCACTGTACCAAAGTCTAAAGGCATAGTCTTGATTGCAGGAATCAATTTGATGTATTCCACCAAAAAAAAAAAAAAACTCTTGCGTGAAAAGAGAGAGAAACTCGTCTCTGTGCCCATGCTCACTCGTGCTCTCGTGTCGCTTCCTATACCATGTTGATCATGCCCCTTGATCAGTGGTATCGTCTCCTCTCATAGCTCCAACAGCTTGTGAAGGAATAGTGAGGCTAGACCTCAGATTATTCTATACTTGGTTTTCTTTCTTGTCCGGTATGGTTGGGTTGGTTGGTTTGGGGGGGAGGGGGGGGGGAGCGAGGTGACTTTGGATATAATACTTCGACTCTTAACAACAACCACAGGGCCACACTATCAATACTGCCTTGTATGAACACTCAACTCACCCATCATCGTCAATCAGGTCCTTCTCAAAGAACCCCACGATCCTCCTCGCTGCCTCGATTCCGACCATGGGCTCCAGCTCCTGCGCCGACATATTGGCCACCTCACGAACGTTCTCTGTCTCCAGCGTCAGGTTCCTGATGTTCTTGCTCGTGACACCCGGCACCTGCATCAGCATCTCCTCGGGCTGCTGGTTGAACGGCTGCTCCTCGGCCGCCTGGTCCTTGTCCAGGCCGGCGCGCACCGCAGCGATGGGGTCGGGCTCCTCCTCCTGCGCCTTCAGGCTCTCAAAGATCTCGGCCGTCTGGTAGGGGGAGGACGACCAGATGATGCGCAGCTTGGGGAAGGCGAGGGTCAGCAGGACGAGCTTGGACTGCAGGTCCGAGGAGACGTTGGCCGGGTTGACGCTGCTGAGGTTCCCAGAGAGGTCCGCAAAGGGCTCGAGGGTGAAGGACTTGTTCTGGTCGAACTCGATGAGGAGCATCGGTGACCTGTAGTGCTGGAACATGGCCTCGGCCTGCGCGTAGAGCCGGCCGTCCCTGAACGAGGAGATGAGATCGCTGACGGACTTGCGCTCCACGCAGATGTTGGGCGAGAGGATGTAGTCCCCCACCGTCAACAGGCACGGCACGATGATGATCGAGCGGGCGTGCAGGAGTGACGGCAGGGACGACCTGAACTCTCGCACGTCCACCACGATCCGTGGCGGCTGTGCCGTGGCGGCCAGACGCCCGCCGCCGGCGATTCGCGTGTTGACCGTCCTGAGGAAGGCCTCTTGAGGGTCGTCGGCGCCGCGTGCGTCGACGGTCAAGACGACGCTCATGCTCGCGCGCTCCTTGATCAGCTTGGTGAAGGCGTCCTTCTCCCTCCGGACTATCGACAGATACCGCTGCTCCTCCACCGACCCGCCGTAGTAGAGAAAGTACACCCGCACATGCCTGTCGTTGTGCGATGATCTGTACACCTCGACGCGTCTGATAAACGCGGCATCTGGCTCATACATGATGATGTACTTGGGCTTCACCTCTTCCAGGACGTGCTCGTCCTGGTCACCATCGTAGGCATGGATGACGACCAGGTCCTGCATGTCGTATAGCTGATAAAAGTCGTCCATGTCTTCTAGCGGGTCCGCCTGTCCGATCACGTCCGCCTTCTGCTCGGCATCCTCCTCGGTGGCCTGGACCTCTTCCATCAGGCCCGCCACCTCATTTGCCTTTTCGATATAAGGCATGATGCTGCCGTTTTCTGCACGTCCCAGGCCCGAGGCCACAGCGCCGCCCCCTCGGACCCGTCTCCTCTTGTTGGCGGGTGCTCTGCTCCCCCTCTGCAGCCTCGGATCAGACGCTCCTTTCAGCGCGTTCTGATTCTCGGCGAACAGGAGCGCACTGACTTGGGCAAACTCCTTCTTCCACCTCAGGTACTCTCGGAGTCTGCGACGCATCATGAACATGCCAGAGGGCTGGTCCTCGTCGTCGCCGTCGTCGTCGCCCTGGATGACGACTTTCTTCTTCCGCCGCTGTTCATCCTTGACCTTTACATGCATGGTCTGCAGGTAGTCCTTGAGCTGCCTGCACGTCGCCGCGTCAGAGCACATGATGAGGATGGTTTCGTTGGAGTCACCGCGAGCCGGCGGCTCAAAGTACAGGTCTCGGTCGATCTCCTCGAGGACATCGGCCAGGACGGCCCACTTGGGCTGTTCCTCGAGCACCGGCCGCAGGGCGTCAATGTCAGAGTCTGCCCCCGCCTGGTTCTTGCCGCTGTACACCCTCCTCTTTGCCGTCTCGAAGATGGTCTGTGCAGCATCTAGAAACAGCCAGGGCGACTGGGTCTGCCTGGTGGAGCCCGGCGCCGGGGAGTGCGCAGCATGGATGGTGTCCAGGTTCTGCTGGAACGCAACAGCATCATAAGCAACCACGGCCTGCAGCAGGCCCCGCAGCACGGTGAGGTCTCCCACGATCTGCTTCGTCTTCCAGCTGACGCGGTGCCAGTTGGGTTCCAGCTGGCGCCGGACCATGACGTCGAAGTTCTTGGTCAGGGCGCTGTCCAGGTTCCAGTCCTCCATGTCGAGGCCCGTGTTGCCCTTCTTCAGCTCGTGGATGCTGACCTCGACACACTCCATGACCGCGGCCTGGATCTCCTTCATGGCGTCCGTCATGGGCACCTCCAGCTCGATGACCTCGGCCTGCCTCCTGCCCTCGAGCGACCTGGCGACCGAGACGTGGAAGCGCGGCCACAAGCTCGCCCTGCGGAGGAAGAGGTTCCGCATCATGGTCGCCAGGGGGCTGAACCCTGTGGCGAAGGGTTCCGGGTTGTCCGAGAAGGCCTTGAGGAAGCCGACCTTGTTCTTTTGCCTGTAGATGCGCAGGATAAAGGCCTCCAGGCTGGTGGCAACGACCCGGTCCGCGTGCAGGACCACCATGCCGGAGATCATCTCCACGTTCAACAGGCTCGTCAGCATGTCGACCACCAGGATCCGGCTCGTGATGCTGAATATGCCACCGCCAGCGTACATCTTCTCGCGGGCGCCGACGTTGGTGTAATCCGTGTTGACGACTTTGAGGCCGCGGGCGAGCGGCGCCCTGCTGATGGCGGCATGTTCGGCCAGCGCCTCGCCGATCCAGCTGTTCTCGCGGTCCTCGGCATTGACCACGACAATCAGGTTGTGGCCGGCAGCGTCATACGAGTGTAGCAGGTTGGTGAGCAGACGCATGAGCCCGAGGCCACGCGCCAGGATGACGAGCTCATCGTCAGAGCGGAGCTCCTGGAACAGTGTTTGTTGATATTCCTAGGACGACACGCGACAGTCAGAACCAGCAATCTGGGGATATGGTGGCTTTTCTTCTCCTTCTTCTTCTTTCTCCTTCCTTCCTTCCTTCTTTCTTTCTCTTTTTCCGTCGTTGGGGGGCTGGCTTACAAGCGGCAGGGAGAGCCTCACAGGCTGCTGCGGCGCATCGTTGGAGGCCATGATGGGGGTTTGACTACCCGGGGCAACGTCGAGTGATTTTTGCAGGAGCGGTGAATCATCATCATCATCTATCCATGGACGACAGACTAGTTGAGCCCTCCTAGGCACCTCTACGAAGAGGAGATATGTGGGCTGTCACGGTGGTACGCGTGAGGCGTGTCGATCGATGATGATGATGATGGTGATAGTGATGATGACGTAAGGGCGTTCGCCTGAAGCGGTCGTCAGCCAAGGCACTACCAGCTGGCCGCCAGCTGGTCACAGTCAGCCACTTGTAGTGAGTAGCGCTCTGTCTCTCTCTCTCTCTCTCAAGGCTAGTACCACATACTATGTACTGCGTACGTACTTTTACATACTAACAGCATCTTCTATTGTGCTCCAGGACATGTTTCCCCTGCAAACATCAATCGTCTCGCTTCTTTTTGTCTCAAGTAACAGGTAACATCGAGGCACCGTTCTCGTTGATTGATAGATAGACGACCGAACCTTAGCAAACAAAGAACCCCTCCGGCCAGCGATGTTTCCATCGTACTGAGGAACCCAGTTGATGGGACAAGGCTGATCGATACAAAGTACATAGCAGAAACGGTAAATTCATTAGTTCTTGGGTCTCGGGCGCTCCCGCCTGCCTGCCCCCCCCCTCCTCTGTGCTTAAGCCTCCCAAGGCGACAAAACGAGTATTTTCAAGATCATATTGGCTGTTGGCCTTCAAAGCAACCCCCTCCCCCCCCCCCCACAGAGGAAATGGATGTTGCCCTTAGCATGGAGTCGGTAGGTAGTAGCTCGTGGTGGCTTCCAGGCGGCTGCAGTGGTGGGCGGTGTGGAGTGTGAGGTGGTCGGGTTGCAGGTTGTACAAATGTGCTGTACAAATGTGTTGTTAGGTTTGTGTTAGTGCTGGTCCCCCCAACGATAACGACGTCATTTTTGATGGGCTTGCGAGATCACTTGAGCATCTTGATGGGGACACAACCTTGAACAGGCCTCCAGCATTTGTGAGTATAAGACGGCCTGATAATCCGCCCCTCTCTAGAGACTCGACCTCTTCAACTCACCATACTCAGAATCTTCAGACTATCGTATGTCATTGAACTTCCCCCATGTTCTTTTGGCTTGAGTACTTTATACTGGTGTACAGAGAACAGAATGCTAACTTTCCACCTACTACTGTAGACACATTTTGAAAACATACCACATCATCATCCCCCCAAGATGGCCGACCAGAACCAGCAAGAGAAGGAATTCTCCATCCAGGTAAGGTCAAAAATCATCTTCGGTATCCTCCTCGGCTGCTGTGTTCCCCCTCCCACCTTTTCACTGACAATTCCTCTGCAGCCCATTGACGATACCAACAAGGATCAGGGCAAGGGTTTCGTCGATGCCATCAAGTCCAAGGTCGCCCCTCATGTCGCAGCTCCAGGCCCGGCTCAGTCACACGACCACAGCCAGATCCCTCAGGAGGGGACAAAGGAGGAGCGTCTGGCCAAGGCCAAGGAGCTCAACAAATAGATGGCCTAGATACTTGGTGAGCCAGCCAGCCAGCCATGGATGGATGGGACGGGAGGGGGGAGGGGAGTGGCGAGAGGAGCAGAGTCGGTGTGTAGTCGATGAGCCTCAATCCTGGTAGATTATACCTAGAGACAGATTATCTTACGAACCTCGAATGAATGACATGACCTTGACGCCTTTTTTCTTCTTTAAGTAGGGGGGGGGCAGCGGGGCAACCTGATTGTCTAGACAATCCCCTGATTGCCGACTGACCTTGACATACTGATAGTAATACAAAACACAACCGAGAGACACACACACACACACACACACACGCAGTTGATCATGAAACAGGGCTGTGATTGTTGAAGGCTGGCCTTGAAGCACCACTCGCAACCCAACCTCCCACTCGCTGCCTGAAGAGAGCGAGCGGGTGTGCTTGTACAATGTACTTAGATTTTAGCACGTCTAAAATTAATACTGTAGTCATCCTGGCTTGTTTCTGTCCTGTTCTGCTTCCTTCGCCGACGTACCCGACCCAATAAAAGACTGACTCACTCACTGATTGGATCTTACTCAGTCGCTCTTTGGGCACACAAGCACTTGCAGAATTGACCGTGTCCAGCCATATCGTTACGTAGCCCTGGGGGGGGAGGGGGCAGAGAGGTGATCGACTGCTGCTGCTGGCCCTGGCGGAAAGACCCGCTGTGTTTAGTCTCTTCCAGCCCCTGTCAGTGCCCCCCCCCCCTACGACTCTAGGGCTGTCTCTCTCAGTAGTGCCCCTGTAGGCCGTTCTCTGCCCAACCTCGACCACCACAATCATCCACCACACCGCACCATACCACACCACACCGACAGACGGGACAGACACCGCGCGTACGTCGAGGCACAGCGCAGTAACAGTCAGCCACAGCTGGTAAGCCGCCCACACAACATCGGTCCAATTTCCTCTTTCTTTTTTGCTTTTACCAAGGGCCCCTGCGACGTATTCTAGTGGGCAAGTCACAAGCAAAGGGTTCCCAAGTCATTGGCAGAGGCCAACCAGGTCGATACCACGACGACGAACCGATCCTGGGAGCGTCATATTACAGCTGGCACAGATTCAATCACCAGCGCGCGGCACGAGCACACGAGCACACGACACCGCTTTGCTGTACACGATAGAGGCGACGGCGAACCTCAGCCCTCGTATATACACACAACTACTCGGTCAGATGAAGCCCTAGCCACTGTCGTCGAAATAATCAACGCAGCTGGCTGGGAGGAACGAACATTTCCACCGACAACAATTCTCCTCCCTCCTCCCTCCCTCCTTCTCCTCCACGCCTTCCTCCCTCTTTGGTCCTCCATCAACCATTGTCGATCCTCTCCTTAGCCGACTGTTTCTACGCCGACTCGGAACACGATGCCGTCTATCCTCAACGATGCCGACAAGGACATGGTCAAGCGCTTCGTGCCAAAACAGAGCAATAAGATTCAGGCTGTAGCAGTGGCGCGGCTCTACGTTGCACATCCGAACCCCTCGACATGGACCTACACGGGCTTGCAGGGCGCCGTGGTGCTCGCCAACGATCTTGTCGGGAACACCTACTGGCTGAAGATGGTGGATATATCGGTGAGTCTGCGCATCAGGAGGGTGGGCAGGATGGCGCGCAGCGCACAGCGAAGGAGCTAACCACACACTCACACACGACGACGACGACGACTACACAGCCCTCGCACCATGGAGTCATATGGGACCAGGAAATCTTCGATTCGTGGAGCTACAACCAAGACCGGACCTTCTTCCACACCTTCGAGCTGGAGGACTGCCTGGCCGGCCTCTCCTTCGCGGACGAGAAGGAGGCCAAGCAGTTCAAGAAGAAGATGGACGAGCGCGAGAAGAACGCCAGCAAGGCGACCAAGGCGACACCGTTCGGAGGAGCAGTGCCCGGCGCAGGGGCCGGAGGCCATAAACACGGCTTGCTAGGTGGCATCTTCGGAGGACATAGGCACTCCTCCGCCCCGTCGCCGACGCCGCCCGAGTCCCCTCGCAACAGCGCCGCTCCCTTGAGCCCTCTCGGCAGGTCATCATCCACCAGGGCCAACGGGTCCAGCAGCCGGAGCCCGCCCTCGCAGTTCGCCGTCCTCGAGGCGTTCGACCCCGAGTGGCGGGAGCACTTTGGCGATGACCTGAGGTCAAAAGGTCTGACCGACGACTTCATCATGGACAACCAGGCCTTCATCGTCGACTTCCTCAAGCAGGAGCAGGCCCAGACAAAACACTCGACACCCCCGCCGCCGCCACCGCCGGTCAATGGAGCGGGATCTAGGGCACCTCCTCCACCGCCGGCAGTTCGAAGAGGAGGAGCCGCCGCTGCTGCCGCCGCCGCACCACCACCGCCTCCTACGCCGAGGAGGTCTAAGAAGACCGATTCACCCAGCACCGAGCGCGAGCCCTCACCACAGCGGCCGAGGTTCCACGTCCCTCCGCCGCTGCCCGATGCCGGCAAGCTTGCAAATGTCGAGCCCGCGAGGCACGCGCCCGCCCCCGGACCCCCACCCCCGCCACGACCGCCAAAGACCCCGGTCGAGGAGGCCAAGGACTCTGGACAGAAATTCGGCGTGCCTCCGCCCTTTACAGGCCAGAGAAGCGTTCCGCCCCCGCCGCCAAGCCGTGGCACTGTCCCTCCGCCACCCCCGTCAAGGGAGCCGGCGATCTCAGCGCCTGGCCCGGCACCACCACTGCCTCCCAAGGCCCCTGCTGCCGCTGCACCCCCGTTGCCTCCTCCTCCCCCAGGCCTGCCCACGAGAGGACCAGCACCCCCACCACTGCCAGGCTCTTCAGCGCCGCCAGCACCACCACCTCTGCCGTCGAGCGACGCTCCACCACCTCCCCCCCCGCTGCCAGGCGCAGGCGCACCCCCTCCGCCCCCGCCCCCGCCCCCACCTCCTGCAGGCGGCATCCCACCTCCACCGCCGCTGCCACCAGCGGGCGCCGGCATTCCTCCACCCCCAGGCCCGCCACCCCCACCGAATCGCGACTCTGGCTATGCATCCGGCGTGCCGGCTGCGGCTCTGCCCAGCGCAGACTCTGGTCGCTCGGCCATGCTGGCGGGCATCCAGATGGCCGGCGGTATCGGGGCTCTGAAGAAGGTCGACAGGAGCCAGATCCGCGACAGGAGCTCTGCCCAGGTCGGCGGCGGCGGCGGCGGCGGCGGCAGCGACACGGGCCCGCACGGCAGCGGCCTGCCGCCTGCTGGTGTCGCTCCTGGTGGCAGCAATGATATGGCCTCGGCCTTGGCCTCGGCTCTAGCTGCCAGGAAGAATAAGGTCAGCCACAGTGGTAAGTATTTCGGTTTTTTTCTTTCTTCTTTTGGCTCCTCTGTTAGGGCTGTGGTATCCAAAGCCCACCCCCCCCCCACCCTGTGGTCTTCTTTTGAATGATGCTGATGGTTTCTCTAGATGATGAGGGTGATGATGATGAGTGGGACTAGATGGCAGCGAGTCGTAGGGGGGGAGATGGGAGGGCCGAGAGAGTGCGAGAATAGCCATGAGCCAGGGGCCTACAGGACTGGACCAAGAGATAGTCATGTATTCTATTTCCCCCCCCCCCCCTTCTCCCCCCTCTCTAGGAGGCTCTTTGCTACCTGTTCTTGGCAGGAACTGGCAGTTTCGCTTTCACTAAGATGGTAGGCAATGGCTGTACGAGCCTTTTACTCTTTTTTTTTTTTTTTGGTGGTGGGGGAGGATGGACGACCGCTTGCTTTGACGAGGGAAAGAGGGGGGGGGGGGGAGAAATCAATCAAAGTACGCGGGGCGCCCTCATCCAGAGTGTCAGACACAAAACAAAATACAGAATGTTTTACAGCAGGATAACCTTTCTCATTGCGGTCTATCAAGGTCTCGTTGATGGTCTTTTTTTTTTTCTTTTTTTTTTTTGAACTGCGTCGACCAGTGCCTCCATGCAAGCCCCCTTCTTTTATGTAGCGCTCCATCACACACTGCTTGCGCCAGACTATTCCTCCTGGGAAGAAAAAAGACGAAGAAAAGGAAAAGAGATATTTTGATGTCATCAAGAAAGTTCGTGAAAAGTACATTTTGTTGTTAACTCTATTTTTTTTCTTTTTTTTTTTTTTTTTTTTTTTTTTTTTTTTTTTTTTTTTTTTTTTTTTTTCTTTTTTT
>JACWRQ010000728.1:0-11406 GCA_014849955.1 Cryphonectria carpinicola | reverse complement strand
TCTGTTTGGCTAGTTGTAAGCAATCCCTCTCTTGTTTTGGACAGGCTGCTTTTTGTTTGGGGGGGGGGGGGGAGGACCATTGAAAATGAGTAGAAATTTGATTCAAGAGAAATAAATCTAACAACAAGACCAGACATGCAGCAGCTCACAGAAAAGATAAAGAGGGACAAGAAAGATATTGCAGTATTAAAAAACCAAACAAGGTATTTGTGATTGTCAATAAAATTTGTCAAAAGTGTAATCAAGGAGGGGAGTAAATATGTGGTGGCAGTGGCCGGCCATTGGTTGGGACTGAGTTGATGTGGGGCCCAGGGCGACGGGCAGCAGAAAAATAATAACTGACCTCTCAGACATTCACAGGTCTAGGGTAAGTTTGATGAGTCACTGCTGCCCTTGTCCCAATTAGGACTAGTGCCAACTGCCTTTCAGAAAATATTTTTTTTTGGGGGGGGGGGGGTGTTTTCTTTCTTTCTTGGGGTTCCGGCACCCAACTTGTTGATGTGACCAAACAATAAAAAGGAGTGTGTTGTTGTTGTTGTTGTTGTTGTTGAAGAATTTGTTGCCCTTTCCAACCCCGACGACATGTGTGTGCATTCATGAACCTTCTTCCCCTCAATCCTCCTCCACCGGGCACGATAGTTTGTCAGTCTGAGTTGCCCTACCAAACTCCATCCCTCCGATAATGGTGATGATGCTCATCCTCTTCAGTCCCCCATCAGTCAGTCAGTCTTCCTTGTCAAATGTTTTTCCTCCTTCCTCCTTCCTCTTCCACTTACTCCCCCTATTGATCCCACCCTGGACCACATCGCCGGCGCGTTGTTTCACCACTCCTGGGCTCACCGTCCTACCTCACTCATTCCTCACCACAACCCTCGTTCTTCTTCTTCTTCTTCTTCTTCACCGCCATCAGTACTTTCACCAAAGACTACTACTGCTGCTACTACTTTACTTCTCCTAATCGATTTGATCACCTGCGATGGCTTGCTGCTATTGACTCCTGGTGGAGCTGACCTCGACCTCTAGGACCACCTCTCGGGGCGCTGAGGCCGGGCCTCGTCTAGCACAGTGGCCGGGGCTCGTCTGGCACGCTGGACGTGGCTGCCCTAGGCTGCAAAGGTAAGAATACCAGTCAGCCACTGAGCAAAACCATCATCTGGATCTTGGAGCAGGGCCTCGATGTCTTCTTCTTCTTGGCCACCGTCGTCGCTGAGCTTGGTGCGTTTTGTCTGTGACGGACCATCCTCCGGATCGTCCAACGCCATCCGCTTCATTGAAGGAGAAGGACCAGGGGCAGGGCGAGGACGAGTAGGAGGAGAGGGAGGCGCAGGACCAGGTCCCGGACGAGGAGGAGGAGTAGGAGGGACAGCAGCAACATCAGCATCAGGGTCAGCATCAGCATCAGCATCGGCATCAGCATCAGCATCAGCATCGGCATCAGCAGCGGCAGCATCGGCATCGGCAGCAGCAGCAGCAGCAGCATCGGCAGCAGCAGCATCGGCAGCAGCAGCATCGGCAGCAGCAGCGGCATCAGCAGCGGCATCGGCAGCGAGAAGAAGAAAAGAAGGTGGTTGCTGGTGCGCCTGAGGAGGTTGATCCAAGACATCTTGCATGATCGAGCGGACGTCATAGTCGCAGCACCAGTAGGTGACGTTGGCCATGTCCACCTCAAAGCTGAGGTCAGGATTAGCCAGCTGAAAGAATGCCCTTTCCTGGAGGAGCGATGTGAGCTTGTTGTAGCACATGTCGGCCGGGGCGCGCAGCGTCGGGTACAGGAACATCATCTCGCTCGCCAGGAACAAGGAGAGCTCGTTGGGGTCCGTGCGGACATCGGTCCTGAGCTTGTGGACGACGACGGCGCACCAGAGGTTCCCGGACTGTTCGTAGCGGTCATCCCACGGCGGGAGCATCCCGAGCGCCTCCATGACCGTGATGCCCAGGGACCAGACATCAGCGGCGGCAGTACAGGTTCTGGAGCGGAGATCAAGCGGCACCACCTGTCTCAGCATCTCGGGGGCGACATAGCGCACCGAGCCGCGCGGCGGGTCGATCATGTCGACATGTACACCCACCGCTGCCGTAGAAAAGTCACAGATGGACACGTGGATGCCGTATCCACGTCGGAACTCGGTCAGGATGCACCACGGGTTGATTCCTCGATGCACAACCGGCGGCTCGCGGGTGTGCAGGTATGTGAGCGCCGAGAGAAGCTGGTGCAGGGCTTGTAGGCAATCCTCCACCGTGAAGCCGTACGGATGCCCGCGGGCAATGACCTCCTCCTTGGCAGACGACTCATAGTACAGCTCCGGCCCCGGGAGGGCCACGCCGAGGAGCCTCAAGATGTGTTCCTGTTGGTACTCTTCCGGGTTAGTCCTTCTGCACTGATACATGAAGAGAGAGAGAGAGAGAGAGAGAGAGAGAGGGACGGGGCGAGAATTTGGTTGAAACCCACGTGATGGAGGTTTGACACGAGAGAAGCCTCCTCCATGAACCTGTTCGTGGCCTCCTGCTCCGTCTGGTGCTGGTCCGGGCAGGGGCGCCTGTATATATAGGCTGTCCCAGAGCTCACGCTCCAGGTGCGGGCCAACTGGCCCATGTTGACCCTGTAGCTGAGGGTGTCTCTGTACATCCCGCCCCTGTTGTCTGGAACCACAAGGCTGGGGTCAAGAAGGAGGGGCACCGAGTAGGTTTTCATTACCGTGAGAAAGCGGTGAACGCTGTTGTGGTACAATCCTGGTTCATGGTCGGCGATGAGGAGCACAAAGTGGAGGCGGTGGACCTGGATAGTGATAAAGTCCCGGGGGTGGTTGAAGTCAGCGCCGTGGACTATCCAGTTGAACAAGCTGTGACTTTGCCCACGCCCATTGTACGCGACAGTGGTCCCAGCCTGGGTACCCAGATCCGACACCATGAGGCGGTGCCTGTCATCAAAGTTGATGGTGAAGTGGTGGGGCGCCATGGTGTTATCCCTCGGCAGGACGACGTCGGAGGTGAGGTCCGAGCCGAAGACAAACCCAGCATTGGTTACGGGACGGTCGCTGAACCTCAGTTCGAGGCATGGGAGGGAGCGAAGGTTCGCGATATACTCTGTGTGGGCATCAGGCGGGGTCTGGCCTCGCCGCAGCGGGCGAGCTGCAGCGGGGATATGACCTGGGACCGACTCAATGAAGTGTCTCGTATAGCTGAAGTCAGGGACGCTGGTGCGCGGATAGATCCGCAGAATGATATTGGGATCACGAAAGTCGACCACCATCTTGGGTGTTGGTATTGTTGTTGTTGTTGTTGTTGTTGTTGGTGTTGTTGGTGTTGTTGGTGTTGTTGTTGTTGTTGTTGTTGTTGTTGTTTGTTCAGGAGTTCAGGAGTGTAAAGAAGAGGAGTTCAAGACTCAGAAGCAGAACAGGGTAGTGATGATGGCGGCGGCGACGGCGACGGCGACGAGGATGGAGAGAAACTCACACAGAGGAGGAAGAATGATCTCAAGACAGAGGCAGATCATGAGGAGGAAGGAGGAGGATGGCTAGACCCCACAAAGATATATGTAAAGTGGGAGCTGGATGAAGAGCAAGAGGTCGAGGACAAAGACACGAGAGAGAGAGAGAGAGAGAGAGAGAGAGCCGAAGACGGGGGGATCGATCTGACCCGTTAGGAGAGAGAGAGAGAGAGAGAGAGAGAGAGAGAGGAGAGAGGGGGAGGGGGGAGAGAGCGGTGCTCTCGTCACGAGACTATGACTCAAGTCAGTACGTTGCAATCAACACGAGTAGCAGCATGTGGCTTGCATGCGTACGTGTACGTACATTACATCCCGTTGCATGTACTTTTGGTTGAGAAAACGAGGAAGAAGAGGAGGGGCGGGAACTGAGGCTTCCGCAAAAGCAACATCAACACCATCACCGCCATCACCTTATTCGATACACACCCGTGCAAGCATACCCTGCAGCGGCTAAGGGGAAGAGAAAAAAAAGGCAAGGAGCTCAGGCGGACAGTTGTCCGGTTGGCCAGCGACGTGCAGTAGAGTTGTTTCCGAAGGCGCTTCATGATGAGCTGGCGCTGCAGTTTGTTATTTCTTCTTCCCGCGCCAGGGCCGTGAGGTATCATGGCTGCACAGGTACCTTGCACATGCCGGTGAGTACTTGACAGGGCTCCATAGCTTGTGGTAGGTTACTTACCCACTATAATGACCCCACTGTTCTTGCCGTGACCCGTGGCGAGACCTGGCGGAGAGAAAACACAGTGGAGGAGAGGGGAGGGGGGTAGGAGGGAAGAAGCAGAAGAAAAAGCAAAAATAGGAGGGATTGGGGGGGGGGAGGGGGGTCGGTGCCGAGTAAAATTTTCAGCTCCACCTGGATGCCTAAATCTCAACGGCGCGCGAGGTTGCACAGCATATATAGTGCCCCAAAAATCGACTCATAAACATGGGTGGCATCAGGTTTTTGTTGAAACGATGATGCATTCGACTTGCCGCCTTGTGGAACGTAGCAACGCCTAAGGACGAGGCCTGTGCGTAAAGGAGAGAAAGAAAAGAAAAGAAAGAGCGAGAAGGGGGGGGGGCCGGGGGAGGGGGAGGGAGGGAAGATGGAGGGGAGAAGAGGAGAAAAGCGACATGACGGGAATGGACCAAGCCTTGTTGAGAGGAGTGAAAGAGAGAGGGAGGGGGAGGGAGAGGGAGGGAGGGAGGGAGGGAGAGAGAGACATACAGAGAGGCCCTTCAAGTTTCTTACCGTGCAAGCCTTTTCCTGCACATAGTCATTCGCGTTTGCCAGCTGCTGCTCCGGTGCATAGAGCTGCCTCACAGGACATCGGCTTGTTCATCAGCCTACCAGCCACATTCATTTTTGTGTGTTTACCTCATCATCAGCTTGTGGGCTTCCATCAATTGAGCTGGGTGGTTATTCAAGGTGTTTCATGTTCATGACTGCTGAGAATGCCCTTGAAAGTTCTTCCACGGCAATAGCAGCGGCCAAAATGATCCCCAGGACCAAGCATCTCTCTCCTTTTCCCGCCCCCCCCCTGTCTGTTTCGCTCTCGCTCTGTGGTAGAGCCGGCAGGATCGCTGCAAACGTATCAGCATGATTATTAAGATATGCTCCGCTTGATTGTCACCCTCCTGTCCGACACCTACCTGTGCGTGCGTGCGTGCAGGCGCCCGGGATCGTGTACTCCGGGATGATGATGGAGGTGTCTGACCAATGTCCATCTCGAAATAAATAGTCGATATTAATTATTCTTTGTTCTCGTGACGATCCAGGGCCATCATGCGCAGTGCATACCTGTGTGTGACTATTGAAGCCTTTCCAAAGTGCGCCACAGGCTAATGAGGCGGGTGCGGCAGTTCGCAGCAGGCGCTGTTCTCCGGGTTCTTCCGGTGGTGCGCATCTTGGAGGTCTGCAAGCATGACGCGCGGCCTGTATTGACGATCGTGTATGGGGGATGCGCGTCAGGAAGGGATATCGAGGGCCTTGTCCAAACAGGGAGAGATGAATACTGCTTTTTTTTTTTTTTTCAAGCCAGCGTGTCGGATCACGCACAATGGTGGCGGGAGAATATCCATTTTCGGCGTTTTGTAACTCTTGCCTCCTCCCTCCCCCCCCGCCCCTGTGTGGGTTCGCAATAGGCGTGTGACGGAACGGAACGCGCCGTCTGTGCCCACATCTGCACAACGTGCTTCGTTCGGCCTTTGAGAGCAGAGTTTTCTTGCAGACACGCCTCATGATTTCCAACATGACTGAGGTCCCCCCCCCCTCTCAAAGGAACATTTTTCTCTGGGGTGAGCCCGAATCGTGCGCAATCCCGGGTCTGAAATGATGAGGCGATCGAGGTGAGCCCTAGAAGTGTCTCTGCATGTGGGTCCTATCTTCAGCTGGACAACCCTTGCACATGAACCGACTGAAGCTGACGGGCCAGCAGGAGAGGGGAGGGAGATGGCCCGCGAAGCTGAGCAGGCGTCAAGAGGACCTGAGGATCTTTACCGAATCAATTCGAAAGTCAGCAGCAGTCGTGCAGAGGAGAGGCAATCAGAGAAGGAGAAAGAGGGGGGGGGGGGGGTGGGTGGGGCACCTGACGCCAACATACTGTGCCCCCCCCCCCACCCGGCGGCATCCTCGACTGCGGCATGACGGTGCAAGTTTGTCCGTTCTTGAGGGCATCACAAGAAACTGTCAGCGATCACCAGCATGGCGACCAACCTCCAGCGCATGCCGCACGAGAGAGAGAGAGAGAGAGAGAAAAGAAGGCAAAAATCAATCAATAACGCCATATCCAAGGTCGGCCGCCGCTGATTGAAACCGTGGGGGATAGGTAGATTGGTGAAGGACGACGACGACGAGGGAAAGGAGGAGGAGGAGAGAGAGGAGGAGGAGGAGAAGGAGGAGGAGGAGGAGGAAGAGGAAGGGTTTCAAGCTTCTTGGTGACAGGCCCGGGGGAAGAAGGAGGACGACGAGATAGACAATGTCTCGGAGGGAGTTGGGCGTAGCATGGCGTCTTGGGTTGTGTTTGGGGGAAGAGCAGCTCGACTCCATCTCTTCTGCTCCTTCTCGGACGACGAGCAACGTTCAGGCTAGGTTAGGCTCACGAGTAATGCTAGCAGGCACAGTCAGTGGTGTACCTGCACATATAGTAATAGTAATAATGGTAATAATAATAATAACAACAACAACAATACCATTATGGGACCCCGGCCCGGCCCTCGTGTGTGGAGACTTGCACCTTATCAGGATCAGTCAGGCCTTCTTCTTCTTTGCTCTTTGAATTGAGTTGCGAGTCATGAAGCACAGGACCCCTTTTTTTTTTTTTTTCCCTTCTCTCTCTCTCTCTCTTTTTGGTTTGACAGGGCAGGGCAAGGCAAAAAAAGGTGAGCGACATCAAATGGTAGTCTCGTCGTCATCATTCCAGCCTCTCCGTCCCGTGGTGGCGTGGCAAATCGAGGTTCGTACATTTCCTCAGCCTAGCCTCCGCCCCCGCCGCCGCCCCTCTTTCTCTCCTTTTCTCTGTTCATCGCATTTCAGGTATGATTTTGGATGAATTATTGCCTTGACTACCTCATTTATTTTAGAACAGCGCACTTCTTTTTCCTTTCTTCTTCTTCCTTTTAATCTTCAATAAGCTTGGGACACGAATGCTGTAGCAGGAGCCCCCCTAGCGGGTCCGAGATGCCGATGGTCTCACTCCCACCCCGGCCGCACATAAAAAGAGCGCGTACTCAGAAAGACCTGGACAACGTATCTCAGCAACAAAAAGTCGTAAAATTCTGGACCAAGTATAGAGTCTCTTATATTTCAATTTTTGTGGTATTATAAATAATGCTCAAAATCTTGGATTGAATGTTCGACTGCCGGCTGGATTTGGTAGCCATTCTGCATTTACTGAGTGCGCTCTTTTTTGTCCAGAACGTGCCCGGGCTCTATCATCAGACAATCACGGTCACGAGGCTGTGAAGAGTAACCCTGTCTGCTGAATAATTGCAGCCAGCTGCATCTAATTGCTCTTTTCTATTTTGTCTTCCTGCCGGTGAAACGTCTACCATCCCTGTTGAAGGGCTCCCCGAAACCAACGCGAGAAGTCACTGCTGCTGCTGCTGCTGCTGCTGCTGCTTCTGTTTCTGCCCTTTCGCTGTGTGATGCTGGACAGACAAGAAAAAAAGAAAAAAAAAAGACCTTGTGGGTCAGTCGCCAGTAGCAAACTAGTCCCCACGATAGATCAGGTCCTCTGTTGATATTCCCTAGAATTAGCAATCAAGCCTATCGAGTGATACGGGAGTCTTCACGGTGCAATCTACAGGGCCAATAGTGGTACGATGGAGAAAGGCATAGGAGGCATGAAGAGAGAGAGAGAGAGGGGGGGGGGGAGAGGGGAGAGAAGGGGGCCTACCGCGGTCTGGGCCTGTGCCAATCCACTTGATCTATCATCATCCTCGTCGTCAGTATCCTCTTTCCGACTCTGCTGAGAGACATGCATGTCATTATCATACCTTGACGCCGATGAACGTCTCGATGAACTGAAATTCAAGTTAGCGACCGGGCATGGGAGACTTGCGTATGTAATTATTCGTCTCCCCAGGGTACATACCTCGACGTAATCACGCGCCTCTTTCGGCAGTTCGGAATAGGTCTTGATGTGCGTGATGGGCGTGTTCCAGCCCGGCATCTCATGGTAGACGACCTCGACACGGCCGAGTTGCTCCAGGCTTGCTGGGAACGATGCTAGTTCCTAGTACCCCAACACATTGATTAGCCAACCGCTGCCCGCATCAAATACCCATACGATTACAGAGACGGTCAAATACCTCGCCTGTCTGCGGGTCCTTGTACCCAACGGCGATCTTAATCTTCGCGAAGGAGTCGAGGACGTCGAGCTGGAATTTGTTCGTTCTGGGTCAGCAAGCAATGCATGCAAATCATCGAGGAGGGGGGGGGGGGAGGCAGAGTAAACATACCTTGGTAAGGTTCAATGCCGTGTAGTGGTTGATAGCCTGACGTGTTATTATCAGCAGGGCAACGGGGACTTGAAGGTGTACGCAACGGGATAAACCTCATACTGTACTGTACTTCACCACCACCAGATCTGGATATGACAGGGTGTTGTTAGTCAAAAAAGGGGAAATCAGAAGAAAAAAAAAAAGAAAGGTAGTTCAATCGCATGGGCTTGAAGTAAGTAGCCTAGAGGCTTACCGAGCCTATCTCGAGTTAGTTGTCGGGGTACAGTTCATTCATTCATTCGCATTTTGACCCCAAGGCCCGGGGAAGGGGGGGGGGGTGGGAAACGTACCATCCACATCGCCTCTTGCGTCCCGTGCTCACACCCTAGAACTGATCAGCAAAACCTGTTTGTCCACCTGTTCTTCTTGTACAGCATGGGATATATATACCCATTCCCGGCCAATGTCTTGCAGCTTTGTGCCGGCCCTGTTGCCGATTAGCGATGTGATGCGTCTAGAAGATATGATGGAACGAGTTTGTGGGACCTACTCAGCAGTATCTTCAGTAGCGAAGGGTCCCTCTCCGACCCTGGTGGTGTAGGCCTTGACGACACTGTTCTCGTTGGGAAACCAGAATTAGTGCACTCTTATCACCATATTTTCATATAACCCACAGAGAGAGAGAGAGAGAGAGAGAGAGAGAGAGAGAGAGACGTACCCAACGATCTCGCGGATCTTCCGAGGGTCGATGGCAAGACCAGTGAAGATACCTCCCAGTCCCGTGTTGGATGAAGTGACGTAGGGGTACTGCAATGTTGGGATCAGTAAATCTAAACTCCCCCTATATATAAAACTGGCCGGGAAAGGGAAAAAAAAAAAGAAGAAGAAAAAAAGGAGGAGGCGGGCTGCTGCTGGTGCTGCTGGTGCCTACCGTTCCATAGTCAACGTCGAGCATCAGCGCATTGGCTCCTTCGATGAGGATCTCTGTGTTCTTGTCCTGGGCATCCTTGACCAGGGCGACGGCGTCCACAGTATACTTGGCCAGGGAGACGCGGTAGTCTTGGAATCGCTTGAGCTCGTCTTCCACGTCGTACTGGAGAAGGTCACCGTAGCGCTTGGCGTATCCGGCGTACAGATGTCGGAGTTTTCTCTCAAAGGTCTCGGCGTCAAACACTTCGGCCAGTTTGATACCAGTCCGCTGGGGTGTACGTCAGCAAACCTGAACAGATAAGAAGGCGTTGAGATGTTGAAAAGGCCAAAGACATTTGTCGTCATCGTGTGCCCATGACCCTACCTAACTAGGTTGGGGATGTCTCGGGAGGGATATGAAACGTACGGCAGCCTTTGAGGCATACGCAGGACCGATTCCGCGGCGGGTGGTGCCGATCTTGCGGGATCCGAGCTCACCCTCCTCGAGGCCGTCGACGGCAATGTGGAGATCCAGGTTGATGGAGACACGGTCGGAAACGAAGATGCGGTCGTGGACGTTCTTGAGGCCCTTTTTCTCCAGGACGGCAAGCTCGGAGAAGAAGGTCGGCACGTGAAAGACCACGCCAGAGCCGATCAGGTTGACCTTGCAGTGCTCGGCAACCAGGCCGCTGGGAAGGAGGTGAAAACTAATCATATGCCCTGGTCAGCATCTACCGCGGGATAGCTGTGCTGCTGCTGACGACGACGACGACGACGACGACGAAGAGGAGGAGAACTCACTCGTATGATACACCCTGGGCCCTATAGCATATGTTAGTCGACGAGGAGGAGGAGGCGGCGATGATTGCGGTGCAGATCTGACACACCTGATGGAATGGCCGGCATTGTGACCCTTTGGAATACAGTCAGCACTGTCTGGATGCGATGCGGGAAGCCCCGAGATGGTGATGACGGCGACCATGAGCCGCGGGATCATGCCCCCAGCACATGGCTAAAGCTCGATGATCCACATGGGGGGGGGGTTGTGTGGTGTGTGTGTGTGGGGGGGGGGGGGGGGAGAGACAAGCTTACTCCTGCAGCTCTGGCGACGAGTTTGGCGCGAGCGGTATGCTGGGGTGGGAGGGAGGAAAAAAAAAAAAAGGTCAGTACCAATTAGGAGGAAAAGAAGGTGTGTGTGTAGTGTACTTACGAGTTCCGAGTCCACAAGCTTGCCTTTCTGTAAGAAGATCGAGACAAGATGGGAGATGATCAGCTCACGTGCGCACATATTATTAGGCCTTTCTTCCTTCTCCGACTTACGCCTTCATCGCCTGGTAACGGGGGCACAATCTGGTTAGCGAGAAATGGAGCAAGGACGGGCAAGTGTTAAAAGGTGCCCAAGTTAGTGTGTATACGTACCCCATTGGGCGCCCAGGATGATGGTTGCCATGACTTTTGAGACAGAACAATGTGTCCTTTTGAAGAAGAGAAAGAAAAAAAAAGGGTGACACGAGGAGAGCGTTGAAGAGTGGTTTGGGTTGAAAGGTTGGAAGGTTGGAAGGTCGGTTGGTTGGTTGGGAGTTTTGGTGGTGGTGCCGGAAGGAAGGAAACCCTCTGAGAGAAGCAGGAAGGACCAGCTCGCGTTACCATGACTCAGCGCGAAATTTTCATCTCGGGCGGGAAGCTGCCGGATCGACCTGGAGTGCTTAGCAACACAGCACACACCAAGTAAGCAAGGACAGGGCCTGATCTCATCCATCTTCGCAGGCACACATGAAAAGTGAGTGTGTTTATGATTGTTCAAATAGTAATTCTAACAATTGGTCTATGTTTGTGTCCAACAAGAATCTTGAACCAAAACATTGGAGTTGGTTCAAGGGGGAGCCAGCCCCACCCAGCTGCTGCTGGCTTGTAGCAGAGGCAGTTAGTTTCTCACCTCAGCAATGAAATGTATCTGGAACCTCAGGCCCGCCCAGTTATTTAGATAGGAAAGCAATATATATAAAAAAAAACCAAAAAAACCAAAAAAAAAAAAACAAAAAACCACAGGAAATATTCGCTTGTTATCAGATCTGGCTTCGGAATTCCTC
>JACWRQ010000727.1:0-11736 GCA_014849955.1 Cryphonectria carpinicola | reverse complement strand
GCTGGGCAAGAGCATCTGTCTGGTCTGATGGTGTGAAAATTGTATGAGGATACGTGCAACACCGACCCCCCCCCCCCCCCCCAAAAAAAACCAAAGGGTCATGGCAGCCGTTGAAGACACTGACACCGACATCGCCATGGAGGGCGATGTTCAAGACGGAGGAGGCACCGACCCGGCTTGTGGCTTTGAGCAGTTGGGCGACGTGCCAACTTTTGACGACAGTTCGCCATCGGATGGAACCGACGAGGCAGACGACCTGGACACCCCGCAGCACTCTGTGGACCAGCAGCTGCGGCCGGTGGTGAGACGCGCACAGCTGCCCACGGGCGTCTGCTACGACGACCGCATGAAGCTCCACGCCAATGCTGATTTCGGCGGCAAGCCACACCACCCTGAGGACCCCGGCCGTATAGAGCGCATCTACCACAAGTTCAAGCAGGCAGGCCTGATCTTTCAGGGCAGCGAGGCGGACGCCGTCGAGGTCAGGCGCAAGAACCCCACGCTGTACATGTGGAAGATCCCGTGCAGACAGGCGACCGAGCAGGAGATCTGCACGGTGCACCTGGATCGGCACTACGACTGGGTGCGCAGCCTGTCGGAGAAGTCTACCGAGGAACTGCGGTCCATTACTAAGTTGATGGACGCAGGTCGGGAGTCTATCTACGTGGGCAGCATGACCTTCGAGGCCGCCCTGATCTCTGCCGGCGGTGCTATCGAGACCTGCAAGGCCGTCGTCAGGGGCGATGTCAAGAACGCATTTGCCGTCATCCGTCCTCCAGGCCACCATGCCGAGTACGACTGCCCCATGGGCTTCTGCATGTTCAACAACGTGCCCGTTGCCGCCAAGGTCTGCCAGCTCGAGTACCCAGACCTGTGCCGCAGGATCCTGATCCTGGACTGGGACGTGCACCACGGCAACGGCATCCAGAACATCTTCTACGACAACCCCAACGTGCTCTACGTCTCGACCCACGTCTACCAGAACGGCCACTTCTACCCCGCGCAGCCTGACGACCCCACCATCCCCGACGGCGGCCTGGACAAGTGCGGCGCAGAGGGCGCCCAGGGCAAGAACGTCAACATTGGCTGGCACGACCAGGGCATGGGCGATGGCGAGTACATGGCCGCCTTCCAGCGCATCATCATGCCCATCGCGCAAGAGTTCAACCCGGACCTCGTCATCATCTCGGCGGGCTTCGACGCGGCCAGCGGCGACGAGCTGGGCGGCTGCTTCGTGACCCCCGAATGCTACGCGCACATGACACACATGCTCATGTCGCTCGCCAACGGCAAGGTCGCCGTATGCCTCGAGGGCGGCTACAACCTGACCGCCATCTCCAACTCGGCGCTGGCCGTCGCCCAGACGCTGATGGGCGAGCCGCCGCCGGCCCTGCGGCTTCCGCAGATCAACGCCGAGGCGCACAAGACGCTGGAGCTGGTCAGGACGTACCAGGCGCCCTTCTGGCAGTGCATGCGGCCCGGGGTCATCGATATCCTCGAGGTCGAGAAGGAGGAGGGAAAGAGGCTGACGGATGTCCTGCGGACGTCTCAGCTCGTGGAGTTTGCCGAGAGGTTTGATATGTATCCGCTGTATATCCAGCGCGAGGCGCTGTTCCGCACGTACGACAATCAGGTTCTGGTCTCGCGGGATATAGAGTCCGCCAAGAATATCCTGGTTATACTTCATGATCCGTGAGTCTTATGGTTCCATCCCCGAGAATGGGTTTCAGATCTCTCTCTCTCTCTCTCTCTCTCTCTCTCTCTCTCTCTCTCTCACACACACACACAAAACTGACAACCCAGCAGACCTGAGCTGCTGGGACAGCCAGACAGCCTGACCAATACGATCCCCAGTGGTAATGCTTGGGTGGTAAGCTATCTTCCTACCTAGCTAATTTAAAGGAGAAAGAAAAAAAGAAAGTGTTCTAATAATAAAAAAACCCCCGACGTTGTGCTGATAAAACCGAGAGCAGGTCGATCAAGTTCCCAAGTTCGTGGAGTGGGCAGTTTCAAACGACTTTGGCGTCATGGACATCAACGTTCCTCGCTTTCCCCCTGTAGGACTTCCCTCAAAACCTCCCCCACAAGCTGACCCGGGGCACAGCTGACGTTCTTTTCTTTTCTTTTTGGTTTGCAGAATTCGCAGCGTTATATTCATCATTCGGACGAGGCTAGGCTCCAGGCAGAGATTAGAGAGCTCGTCTGCTACCTCTGGGACAACTACCTGCAGCTCTACGACGGGGAGCTTTTCATCATGGGTGTCGGCTTTGCGTACATCGGTATCAAAATCCTACTTCTTAACAGGAGTGAGTTTTCTGCCCACCTTCTTCGGAGGACAAGAGGGACAAGCATTGTCTTTTTTTCTCTCTCTCCCCCCCCCCCTTCTCCCCTCTCTTTCTCGTTCTTTGTTGCTGACAGTTGAGCCTGCCCCTCCACAGACTGCAAATCCAAGTTCTCCGGCGTCATCAACTTTGTCAATGGTCCTCTGCGCCCGATAAAGTCCGACGTCGACGAGCACCTCTCCACATGGTACAAGCACAACTCGCGGGTGTTTGTGGCCAGCAACCACCTGTGCTGGCTTGACGCGGGCTATGAGTCCAAGACCCGCAAGAAGCGCTTCGGCACAGTCATCCGTAGTCCCGAGATGGGGTTGAATGCCATGATGAGGCGCCACGCTGAAGAGGTACAGAACTTTATCTGGGAACGGCGGGTTACGGGTGAGGGTGACACGACGGAGGAGGATCCCATGGTCAGTTAAGAGAGGGGAAGGAGCACTAAAGGACGAGGGAGATAGGCTGCTGGCCCCTGGGAGGGGTCAAGGAGGGCGAGAGAAATCTGGTGCTGCGGGCGAGGCCTGGGATGGTTCATTTCATTTCCCTCTGTCATCGTGTGGGACGGACTTTGCGCCAAGAGTTGGACACGCGGGGGGGGAATGTTTTCTTCCAGGATTGACTGCTCAGGATTCATTAGTACTAGACAGAAAGACTACTAGACAATGCAGACTTGAATATCTTACTCTCAGGATGGAAACATTACGGATGTTTTCTTTCTCGTGATATTACTACAAGGGAATGTCAATCCATTGTGGGTGCCCATTTCCAGGCATGTTGACTTTCGCCCATGTCGAGGTGCTGACGACTACGCGATCTTTCTTACTACGCAGTCGGGACGTTCTTGAGTCTCCAAGTATGCCCTGAAATAACATCCATGATCGGACTATACTGAGACTCGTCAAACTGATTGGACATATGTACATGTCTGTTGGAGCCTTCTCTGCGCGCCAGACAGAAAACGATTGAGTCGTCGTCGTCATTTTCAAGCACTGCCAGTCCAGGACTGAGACTGGGCAGTCGCAGCCTGCACGGCGGGCTTTTATCGATAAGGCTTAGTCAGCCAATTTTTTCCCCCAAACTCGATGTTGGCCAGTGCGCAAGGCCTCTCTAACCTCAACCTCACCTTGGCCTCAACTCCACTACAACAATCTCGTCAGGTCGCGGCGTTTCCCATCGCATTTTTTCGCAGAAGCCCATTGTCTCATCATCCAAATAGGCGGACACAGCCCCCAAGGCTACTGAATTTTGGAATACTTTTATGAGAATAGCGAGTCATCGTTCCCCAAGTGTACCCGTCCTCGCTACGATCGTCAGTCAGGTGGAAAAGAAGGGAAAGTCTGCTGCTGCTGCGCTCAGACATTCTTCTCAGTCTTTTGTTCTGTCTATTCCACCTCCATTCGAGGTTCATCTCAAGATGGAGCGAGCAGATCGTACTAGAAGGTCAGTAAAAACAATAATTGATTCGATGCCAGCTTCCATCTGTTTCTATCCACTGCTTCCACCTGCTATTTTTTTCTTTCTTTTTTTCTTTTCTGTCTTCTGTTGTTTTCTTTTCGTCTCGCAGGTTTTCTTTTCGTCTCTGCGAGATGGATCGAAACAATGAGGCTGGTCCGTTTACGCTCCATTGTGCCTGGCGTCAATACGAAACCCACATCGAGAGGTCTCAAGTGTGTCCCTCGAGATATATTTCAACCTGAGAGCTGGTTCTGGGCCTGGGAATACTTCAACCTCCAAACTTGGAGATCTTGGAAAGGAAATCAGCATCCGCAAATATCTCTTGTCGACTTGGACCACACCACCCTTCTCGACTTCCTCAACACCACGTCTCGACGATATTGCACATATTTTCCTGCCTCACTCCGACCTCAAACCCTACCGAGCCGGAGTTATCTCCCCTACCCCCTCTCAAGTCTGTCATCTCCCTCACCCTCCTTGGTCATCGTCTTCACCTGCGTCAGTCTCGCCAAGATGGATGCCGTCACCCCACGACCTATTCCTGCGCCTGAGGATATCGCAAGCCGCATGGCTCTCGATCGCCTCCTCAATCCTGTTCAGGACGCTTCTCCCTCTCCGCCTGCTCCTGCTCACGACGGCGAGTACGACGATGAGGCTGCTATCGAGCGCTCAGCCTTCTTCGCCTACGGCAGTCCTCCTTACCACCTCCTCGAACAGGACTCCCGCTCGTTTCCAGGTCACCCAGCGTTCTCCAACAGTTCCATGCAGAGCCTGCTCTTGTGTGAGGGCTTTGACCAGCTCCCAGTCGCCAACGAGTCGGCTTTACTGGAGTGGTACGGCGATGCCCCCTTCGACCAGTCCGAGTCCACCACCCCAGAACTTACTCCGTCCTCGGGGTCATCAGTGTCTACCGATGCGGCCGAGGAGGGCCTGGAGAGGGTGGATCAGGAGTCTGAGGCAGATTCTATCACCGTGAAGGACGAACAGGTCGAGAACATGGGCTTCGAGGATGTGGACGTGGAGGGCGGCGCCCTCCCAAAAGCCACACGTTCCACATACCGACAACCTCTGCAGCCCTTGCCCTGCGAGCCAGAGGTTGCCTGTCCTCCTGACGAGGCGCAGACCCAAGCTGATTGGGAGTCCCCGCTCCCGAGCGGCATCTGGACCTCTCTGTCTACGCTCTGCGCACCATGGAGCTCTGCTCCAGAGGACAGCGGGCTCGGCGGAGAGCCCTCCATGACTTCGCTCCCGTCAATCAAATCTGGCGGATTCAGTCGCTCACAGGGGCCCGAATACGAACGCCGCGAAAATATTCGGGCGCACGATGACGGCTTCGAGGCTCTTGAAGACCTCGGTACAACCACGGTCATCTCGAACGGCGATTTCGAGATCTGGGTCGACGGCAGCGACAACGGCAGTGTTGCGGTACACGATGTCGCAGCTGGCAAGGATGACGAGGAGATGACCGATGTCACCTCTGGTCTGGGAACAGCACCTGTTGCTTCTCATGGAGCTGATCTCACATGCATTGGCACGTGGCAGGGGGGGGTTGCTCCTCCCGCCAGTCTGATCAACCTCGAGGAGCTTGCGGGCTACGGCCACCCCAGTGGAGAACCGGCCTACGAACCCTCCTACCCGAATGGCCGTCCCACGGATTCCTTTCCGTTTCCGTCTACGCGCAGGAAGCAGTCTCGGAGGTATCTTACTAACCCAGACATCATCAGATATGAGGACGGAGAGGTCCTCCGCTACGGAGCCGGAGAGTCTTACAGGCCGTTCAACCGAGACCGAGAGCGCTCTCCTCCCCGCAGAGCTCGAAGCCCTCCGAGGGATCGTGACCGGGAGAGGGATCGAGACATGGCCAGGGAGAGAGATGTTCGGGCACGCACGCCACCTGGTGCGAGCGATAGCTACGTGCCGAAGAGGTCGCCCAGGCGCCGTTCACGCAGCCCTGATCGATACAGGGGACCGGACCGTGCGCGCGACAGTGGCGGTGAGACCTGGCGGCGCAGGGACGATAGTCGGGGTCGGGCTCGAAGCCCCGTTAGGCGTGCCTCACCTCGTCGAAGCCCACGTCGGTCTCCCAACCGCTATTCGCCGCCTCCGAGACGGGATGATAGATTCGATAGGGTCCGCTCTCCCCGCCGAGACTTCGACAACCGTGACCGGTAAGCTCCAACTTTCACTTCCTCTCCCCCCCCCCCCTCTCTCTCTCTTTTCTTTCTTCCTCCTTCAACACTTTTCTCTCCCGCCCAATTCCAAATCAACAAATAAACAAACGAACAAACAACAAGACCGAAAAAAAGAAGATGGGACGTTGGGATCATTTGTACTGGCCTCGAAGCTCACGCCCGCCTCCTAGGCGCAGATCTCGGTCACCATTAGATCGCGACCGTCGTGATCGGCCTCGCTCACCTCTCCGCCGATCTCCACCACCTGCTCGCGGCGGCGTAGCCTACCGTCCTCGCTCACGCTCTCCCGACCGACGCGACGACCGATATGGCCCTGGTTCCACCTACAGACGGCCCTCGCCCACGAGAGAGCGAGAGTCGGCCGTGCCATCTGCGATCACGTCGCGTTCCAATTCACGCTCACGTGTCTCGTCGCCTCGGCCCACGTCGCGTGGATATGACAACCGCTCCCGCCAGCACTCGCCTCTACCTCACTCTCCTGCCGGCCTGAGTGACGTAAACGCCATTCCAGTTCGCACGTCCACGCCCAGAAACCAGACGCCTCTCCGATCCCCCCCACGCGCTCGATCCCCTCCACGTGCCAGATCCCTCCCACGCGCCAAGTCTCCGCCACGCGGTCCCGCGGCCCTGAGAGCACCGCCCACAGGCCCAAGCGCAACCAGAAACCTCCCAACTCCCAATGCTGTGCCTGCACCTACGCCCTCGCGGTACCCTACCACTCCTGCACTTTCCCACGGCCGTGCAGACGCGACCAGCCCTACCATCCCCCCCTCTGGACCTCGCGGCTACGTACCTCCTGCTCGTGGCGGCGGCTTCGCAGCACGGGGTGGTGGCCGTGGCGCCTGGTCTGCCACAACTTCCCGCTTCGCACCGCCGCCAGCCTCCCCAGCGGCGCCTCACTCGGCCAACGCCGTACCAACCGGCCCGCGCGCCTCCATCTCGGCCGCCTCCTCGCCGTCTGTCGCGGCCAAGCCCTTCAACCCACCTACCGGCCCCGCCGCACAAGGTGGACAGCGCATGACCCTCGCACAGAACCTCATCGCAGGCATGCCCCCCATCGTCCCCGGCGGCAAACTCGACCCGTCCTCGGCGCCCCTCATGACGGGCGTCACCAGGGAGCTGGAGGCACACCACCGGCGCCTCAAGGAGGAAGAGGAGCGGATCCGCGGCGAGCTCAAGGCCAAGGACGAGAAGCTCCGCTCTGCGCTCCGCATGTGGGACAGGCTCGAGCGCGAGAGCGAGTCGTTCAAGCTCAAGAGCGACCTCTCAGAGCAGAGCATCAAGACCATTGCTGGCGAGGGCGCTGGCGGTGCCGCATTCTAGTGAGGTGTCCGCATGTGCTGCCTGCAGCGTGCTCTCGAAGCATACGGAGCAGACAATGCACACGGAGACGGACTACTACTACTACTTACTGCCCTACGAGAATTGGGGGGGCGGGGGGGGGACAAGTTATCATCAACAGGGTGGAGATGAGAAGGGGGAGAGAGAAAAAAAAAGCAATTCATGGGGTTGTGAACTCTTGCGTGTGGCAGAATGGCCAAAGAGCTAGCTGGGTGCGCTGTACCACCATACTTTCTTCACTAAGGAAATCTGAAGCTCACCACCACCTTACCTTACCGTCTACGCACTCTTGAACAGGACACAAGAGAATTACAGACTTTTGTTTAACGGCACACGGCTTCAGGATTAACGGACTATGCAAGGCCGGTTGGTTTAGTTTGGTTAGCTGGATGGTCATTGATGCGTTGGGGGGGGGGGGGGGGCGGTTTTCCGGTGGGGGACAAGGCAACTGATAGCAAAGGGCTAGCTAGATGTTGGGTGTTTGTTGGTCACGATTCTTCCTGGACAGAGAGGAGGAATGAGGGATGGGATTTTGATTGACCACACAGGAAGGGGCGATAGGATTTCGTTCCGTCGCATGGTCTGGCGATGCACGCACGGTCTGCGATGTTAATTTCAAATACCCCCCTTTTTTCTTTTCCTTTCATATTTTTACTCTCATTGAGCCTCACAAGACTGCGTGCAACGGCTGGCTGCTTTTATGAGGAGCAAGGAACATAGATGTTGAATTGAGCCATCAAGCCAAATCGCAGGTCAATCAGTCAAGTCAGTCTTATGAGATCTCGATATTTACAAAAGGTTCACGTGGTGAAATGCACACACATACATGTCCACGGCAGCACTACTATTGGAGGTCCTTATTTGATCTAACTTTTTTTTTTTTGGTTATTTATTAGGAGTCTTGTAAGTAGCTAACTACCACTGCACTGGGCCACACACTCCACGGCGCCGATCCAAGCCCTGGTTGCCATGGCCGCAATAGTCGTTATGACGTTACCGACTTTTTCTTCGCTGCCCTTTTTTCCTTCTTCTTTGTTGCCTTTCCATAATCACCCCCCGCGGGTTGAATTTATTTTTAATACTGTTGAAAAGCAGGCTTCAGAGTCTCTGAGACGGCGGTGATGGTGCCGGTGACGCCGTGTTTCAAGGTGTTGGTCACAGTCTAGGCGTTGCCATCGACCTTGGCGACGTGGGAGATCAGGTCAAGGACACGGCGGGAGTAGCCCCACTCGTTATCGTACCAGGAGACCAGCTTGACGAAGTGGTCGTTCAGGGAGATACCAGCCTTGGCATCAAAGATGGAGGAGTTGGGGTTGCCGTTCATGTCGGTGGAGACAACGTCATCCTCAGTGTAGCCCAGGACACCTGTGAGAGTGAGAGAGAGAGAAATGAAATTGTCAGCAAGGCTTTCTTGTCTCGTCGGAGCTCTGGTTGGTGTGTGTGCACTTGTAGTACTTACCCTTGAGGGGACCGTCGGCGGCCTTCTTGACGGCGGCCTTGATCTGCTCGTAGGTGGCACCCTTCTCGATGCGGCAGGTCAGGTCAACAACGGAGACGTTGGAGGTGGGCACACGCATGGACATGCCGGTGAGCTTGCCGTTGAGCTCGGGGATGACCTTGCCGACAGCCTTGGCGGCACCGGTGGAGGAGGGGATGATGTTCTGGGCGGCGGTACGTCCACCACGCCAGTCCTTGGCGGAGGGACCGTCGACGGTCTTCTGGGTGGCGGTGTAGGAGTGGACGGTGGTCATGAGACCCTCAATGATCTTGAACTCGTCGTTGATGACCTTGGCGAGGGGGGCCAGGCAGTTGGTGGTGCACGAGGCGTTGGAGATGACATCGGCGGAGCCATCGTAGGTCTTCTCGTTGACGCCCATCACGTACATGGGGGCATCGGCAGAGGGAGCAGAGATGATGACCTTCTTGGCACCACCCTTCAGGTGAGCCTTGGCCTTCTCGGTGGTGGTGAAGACACCGGTGGACTCGACAATGTAATCGGCGCCAGTCTCGCTCCAGGGGATGGCGGCGGGGTCACGCTCGGTGTAGAAGCGGACCTTCTTGCCGCCGACGACCAGGTCGCTGCCCTCGACGGCGATGTCGCCCTTGAAGTTGCCGTGTTGAGAGTCATACTTGAGCATGTAGGCCTGTTTTTTTGGGGGGGGGGAGGGAACGCTCCCGAGTCAGCTTCAGGCTCGGCATGATTGGGGGGACAACAAAAGAATAGTGGGGTGGGGGAAAGAGAGGGGGGGGGGAGAGAGGGAAGCTTCATCTCTAGTCAAGCACCTCCCAGAAAGAGAATGAATGCTCGAGGACTTACGGCGTAGTGGGGCTCAATGAAGGGGTCGTTGACGGCGACGATCTCGACCTCTGGGTGCTCGTGAGCGTTGCGGAAGACGATACGGCCGATACGGCCAAATCCGTTGATGCCGACCTTGACGACCATCTTGTCTAGAGGTAGAGAGGTAGTGGTGGTGGTGGTGGTAGTGGTAGTGGTAGTAGTGGGAATGGGCTTTGTGATAAAGGAATGAAGCTTATTGAGCTTTCCAGGATCGTAGGGTGATGATTGATGGGGGTTTGTTGGGGTGAGTGAAAGAAGAAGAGGGGGGAAGAGGTGGAAGAAGAATCAAGGCTGCTCGAGGAGGGACAGCAGAGATTTAAAGCCTCAACAACGTCAGTGAGTGAAGGGGGAGGGGGAGGGGCAGCATCGAGTGGACAGTGGACAGAGGGGCGGACGGCTATTGGCTGGCCATGGGCTAGCTGGCTAGCTGTTGCCCAGCTGGCATTGGGGAAGCTGCCAACACCAAGAGAGAGAGAGAGAGAAAGCTCAGGCGACCTAACCAGGCCCTAAACAGTCCCAGGGGACCCCCCTACCCCCTTCCCCCCCTCGTCTTCCTCTTCTTCGAGGTCCAAGCCCATGACATGACAACAAACACCTGTGTCAGATTACATTATTACGGTACAGGTACAGGAAAGCTCCGATACGGACCATTAACTACAGAGGCGAGCTCGGCGGGGCAAAAGCTCTGCTGGAACACCACCGAGACTTGTGGATTCTGTCGTGATGATGATGATGATAAAAATGGGATTGATGGTGTTGACTGATCATTCCAAAATCTTGCCTCCTGAATCTGAGCAGGGTGGAACAGGTGATTTTTCCTGTTAGGGAATCCTTGGTGCTTGTCATTGTGTCATTCCTCTTCTGATGCATAACAACACTTTGATTTTTTTTTTTTTTTTCTTTCTCTTTCTCTTAGGGCGGTTGCCCCTCTAAAAATGGATGGAGGGGTTACCGTGGTGGCACTTGCTATCATAGAGGGGGAGGGGCATCTGGCCACCAGGGGTCTACAGCTCCTTCCCGGGAATAGCCCCCCCCCCCCCAAATACCATCCATCCTAACTAGCCCGTGCTCTTTTCGTCTCTCTCGACCTTTACCGTGCATTTCCCATGTCCCAAGCCGAAAAAACATCTTGCCAACCGAAAATATATCGTCAGCTACGGCAATGCGAGTCCTCATTACCTTGGCAGTCGGGCAAGGCGACGAAAAGGCAGAGATGCCAAAGACAGCAGAGCAGCATGGCGCAGTGACTCAAGGTCTGTTGTCCGTCGAACCCGAGCTTGGCCTACAACGGCGATTTTCAATCCAGTTTTGCCCCTCTGACAGTTCAAAAAGGCGCGTGGCCGACCCCGAAAACGGCTTGCCTCTCACTGGGGACCGTCTGAATCCCGAGCGAATAATCTCCCGCACTCGCCCCACGGAGGCCGGCCGAGTGGACGACAAATGTCTGCGCCCTTTCTACCTGTCACACGCGCAAGCCTGCAGGCAGATATGCACCTGGGCCATTTCAATTGCCAACAAAGTCCGTCCCCCCTGGGAAGGCTGCCCCTCCCCCGCCCCCCAAAAGCTGGTTCGACACAAGCTCAGGATGTCGTCTTGCATGACACTTTTTGGTGGAATTTACGAGCCATACATAGCCTCAAGCGACCTCTTTTCTTCTTTTTTCCCTTTTTTTTTTGGGAGAGGGGGGGGGGGTTGTTACTTCTTCTTCGCTGCTCAGCAGTGTCCTGTCCTCCGTACTTCGGGGGCTTTTGATGGTTGAACCTGACGCCATGTGTTCTTGTATAATGATTACTATGGGAAGACTTGGTTTTGATGGCCAGGCCCCTGGCCAGTCGCGAATTCGGCCCGCGGTAGGGCCGCAATTCTCGCTACAATCGACAACCCTCTCTTCTGCTTAGGCTAATGAATTCATCGGCAGGTCAGCCTCGCTCGTGTCTTGCTTGGCGTGCTCGAGATTCTCAGATTTCAGATTTCCAGACGAGGGGTTTTTTTTTTGGGGGGGGGGGGGTTTTCCTTTCCTTCCCTTCCCTCGATTCGGTCAACCTCCTCTCAAAGGGTCCATTGCATCGCGCTACCC
>JACWRQ010000726.1:0-11739 GCA_014849955.1 Cryphonectria carpinicola | reverse complement strand
TTATTAATAAGCTATATATATATAGCTAGATAGATAAGAAGAACTAAGCTATAATTATAATAATATATATTTTTGCTAATTAGCAGATTATAATTGAGAAATATCAAATATTCTAGAAAAGATCTGCTAATAAAATCGAATATTATAATAAAGCAATAGAATAGCAAAAGAAAATTGCTATAATAGAATATTCTAGGAGTTAAAAGCTTAGAAAGAAAGAGATTTTCCTAAAAAATTTCTACTTATAATTAGAATTGAATTATAATTTCACCTATAATTTTCGATAATATTACTAAATTAATAAATTAGCAGATATAATAAATATTGAGAATAAAATTAAAGCTTTAATAAGATTTAATATTTTAATAGAGATATATCTAATTATTTCTAATTATAATCTATTGAAAACTTTAGAAGAATTTGATATAGAGAAAAAGAGATATTGCTATTTTGAGGAATTCTTTTATATAGAAGAATATTTATAATATTAGCTTTTACTATAATATTCTATTAAAGATCTAATAGAATAGCTATTATGAGAAATAAATATCTTTTATTTATTTAAATAAGCTAAAGGAAAATAATTTGCTATAGGAAATAAAAAGATTAAAGATTTTTTTTTGCTAAAAAGATAAATTTTATTAGCAATTATAGTAATAACTATTTATAAGCTTATAGATTAATTTTCTAAAAAGAAATAAAATTTCAATTAGAGTTTTGGAACTAATTTTTCTAATATATCTCTTTTAATTATTAATCTATTTTCTAGATACTTAGTAGTATTAATTGGAGAAATCCTATAAAAGAATTATCTAATTGCTATTTCTAGATTATTTATATCTTAATCAAAGGAATTAGCTAAAAGCTATAAGCTTATAGAATCTTAGCTATTTCTTCCTAAGATTAGAAAAATCTACTAAGATAGATTTCTAGGCAAATAAAAAGCTTAAGCTGATTTTATATACTTATTTTATCTCTAATAAGCTTATAATATAAACCCTAAGATACTTAGAATAAAGTATAAACTAGGATAAAGCTGGATAATAGATTAAAATATGCTATAATTCTACTACTATATTTATTCTTGAATAATTTTGTAATTTCTGAAAAGATATTATAGCAAAAGAATATCTAATCTAGATTAGAAAAATAATAATTTCTTATCTAATCTTAGATATTTATTAATAGAGATAGAATATTTTATAGATAACTTTTCTATAAATAGAAATTTGCTATTAGATTTATTAGAATCTAGTGAAAATAAAGAAAATAATGCTTTGCAGAGCTATAAATGCTATAATCTACTATAATATTTTTTAGAGCTATAATAAACTCTATTAGCTAATTCTGAGAAAAAGTTTAAAGAAAATATAATTAATTACTTTTAGCTATATAAAAACTAGAATAATTTTAAAAATCTTATAATTATATTAATAGCAAATAGCAAGATTATTATCTAAAAAGATTTTTAAGCTTTTATTAACTAATATATAATCTATATCAGAAATAGCTAGATTAGAGCTAAATATTTGAATTATAATCTGCTTATTTATTTATTAGAAATAGCTTATATTTAATTTTATTCTATATTATTCTATAATAAATAGATAAAGCTTATAGCAATAAAAGATAGCTAGAAATATTAGAAGTATTAGCTATTTCAGGATTTTTTAATTCTCTGAAAAACTGTAGAAAAATTATTAGATAAATAATATTATTTGAGATAAAATATTTAAAATAATCGAAATATTCTCAAATTTATCTATTAAATCTCCAGATTTAGCAAATTAGCTAAGCATTTTAAATTCTACCTAGCATATAATATCTAAGATCAAATTAATAAGAAACTAATAGCTTAATCTTTTAATTAATTAAGCTATAGAATAAATATAAGAAGCTTTGAGAAAAAGCTTAAGATTAAATAAGAGATTTAGTATTTTCTAGAATCCTTTAGATATGCTAGATTATTCAGAAATTTAATCTCTCAAATTAAGAAGCTTAAATTAGCAGCTACTAAGATATTAAATATAAATATCTATCTTCTGCTATAAATATTCTATTAATTAAAGATAAAGCAAAAGCTTTTCTATTAAAGAATATTAATATAAATTATTTGGAATTCTAATTATATTCCTAAATTAGAGTTTCAATAATTAATATTAGAATAATAGCAGAAGATTATTAAAGCTTGCAGATTTTAATATAAATATTTTAATTATATCTAATTGAGAGAATTTATTCTATATAGATTATTTACTAATAATATTAATAAGGATATAAGCAGAACTAATTAATCTATTCTGAGAAAATTCTATTTATTCTGCTGATTTGCTAGAAAGAATAAATATAGATAGTTTATATTATCTACTTAGGCTAATTTTAAGATAGATAATAAAGATTTTATTTATAATATAGATAAAGAAGAAGAATTATAATAATAAAGATATTATCTAATAGATAATAAAATTGATTCTAAATATTCTATTAATAAGATTAAACTAGTGGAGAAATAAAAGAGCTAATCTAATATATCTAATCTAAATATTCTGAAAAAGAATAATCTTATATTTAAAGAAGATATATAGACTATAGATTAGGAGGAATTAGCTAGTGAAAAGCTGGATTTAAGCATATTTTCGATAATTTATCTAGTCTAAGCTAGAAGGTAGAAGGCTAGATCTCCCTATATATCTCTTTAATAAACAGAGAAGGAATTAAGCTATATTATTCTAATGCTATATATTATATTATACTAAGGCAGCTTATATATCTATATATAAGCATAAATCTGAGCAAAAATCATAGGATTTAATCTTGAAGTATATATTAATATAGGAGTAAGCTATTATGCTATATTAGCTAATATATTAAAGAGCTTCCTAGATATAATAATTAATAGAAAAGCCTAAGCAAAATTATAAAGAGTTAATCTATTTACTACTTAAGAATAGACAGAATTCAATCTATATTTTCATAGCTAAAAGAGCAGAAAACCTATTATATTCAAAATCTATATAAGCATATAAATTCTAAACTAGCTTAATATTAATATACTTTTAGGCTAAGAATTCAATATATTGCACTAAGTGGATATTTTGAATTTAGAGAGAATTATTTGTTTTAGCTATTATTAAAAAGCTATAATATTAATAGAAATTTTCGCAAAAGCACTACTAGTTAGCTATCTAGTAAAAGCTATAAAGAATACTACTTTGCCTCCAAATATCTATATTCTTATTTCTATTATTATCTAGAAGCTCCTAAAATATTAATCTTCCTATTTCAGCTTAATTAGAAAGATTAGATAAATAGTATTATAAGCTATATATCTGCAGAATTTCCAATAATCCTAGCTATAAATCAAATAAATAAATCAGTTAAATTAAAAAAAGAATAATTATTAGGATTTATTATCCTTTTTCTAGCAGATTATATAATAAAACTAATTAATCCTATTAACTATTTTCATTTATAATATTAGTATATCTTCACCTAAGATAATAGGATAATATTCTAAAGATTAGCACTAGATATTATCTATATTAATCATTTATATTCTATTTTCAATCTGGAAAAAGAGCTAGCTTTTACTAATAATTTAGCTAATTATTTATTAGATATAGAGAACTAGTTTAGCTAGAATCTTTTCAAGGAAACTAACTGATTAGATATTTGATAAGATAAAGCAATATCTGAAATTAAGATCAATTTTAGTATTTATATATATAATTATTTATTAGCATTTATAGAATAAATTATTAGCTTAATATAAGAATATCTAGGAATATTCGAGAATATAAGTATAATTAATCTTCTTATTAATTAATAACTTCAAATCAATTTAATAGATAAATAGCAAAATTAGAAAATTGGAAAAAAGCTATATTATTCTAATAAGGAAAATCAATAAATTATCAATAAAATTATAGATAATTTATATACTAAAGAATAAGCAGAATAAGTAGATAAAGCTATTTTTTTCGAAATACTAATCTTTGTAATCTGGAAAAGCTCTGAAGCTATAAGAAAAGGATAAATAGTAATAGATCTATAAGCACTCAATAAGATTATAATCCCAGATATTTATCTGCTTCTACTATAATAAGAAATTATTAAATAACTTTATAGAAAAATCTTTATTATAGCTATAGATATATAATTATTCTTTTACTAATTTCTAATCTATTTAGCTTACTATAATCGTTTTACTATAATTAGCTACTAAAGATAAAAGCATTTTAATATTGCTACTATAGGATTTCAGAATTTATTATTATATATCCAAAGATTTATAGATTAATTACTTTATCTATATAAACTCTTTTATATAGCTTTTATTAATAATATCATTATCTTCTTATATTTAGCTGAGAAATACTTATAGCATCTATAGATTATACTAGATCTATTTCTTACTAAGCATATTATTATATTAGAGTTCAAATCCTTTATTAAATATCTATTAATCTAGCTCTTAGGGTTTAAAATGAATATATTAAATATCTGCAATATAGAATAATATCTATAAGCTATATATAATCTGAAATTTCTAATTACTTTGCTATATCTAGAGAAATTTATTAGCTTTATAGAATAACTATATTATTTGATTTCTAGATTTAGCTATAGAATAAATCCACTATAAAAATGAAAAATTGAGATATTATAGGCAGGCTATATTAGCAAATAACTATCTAAGGGATTAGAATGGAAATATTATATAACTCGAACTACTTTTAACCTAATATCTGAGAAGATAGCTAGCTTCGAGAATCTCAAAGAGATGCTAAGAGCTAGAAATGCCTTTTTCCACTAGAATCTAAACTAATTACTCTTTATTCAACTTAATGCCTCTAAGGAAATAGGATTCTCTAGGATTATCTTCCAATTATCTCCTAATTTTCATTAGAAAGAAATCTTTCTAATATTATATATAGCTATCCAACCTATACTCTACTTAAGTAAAATAATAAACTTAGCAGAAAAGAAATATTAGCTTACTAAATTAGAGATAGCCTATCTAATATAATTAATATAAAAATTATAAACTATAATCAGATCTAATTAAGCTAAGCTAATTTATATTCTAATAGATTATGCTGCTATAATTAGTAATATCTATTTTATCTTGCTAATTATAATAGATAAAACTAAAGCTAATCTTAAATTAATCCTAGCTTTAGAATATTTGAGTTAATTTGATCTGAAAGCTTATTATATTTTAGGCAAATCAAATATATTTGCTGATATTATCTTATATTTGCTCTCTATTTAATTGCTAATTGAAGATAAAAAAATCTTAGATAAAATCTAGGAGAATAAATTTATCTATATTATATTTAAGCTGCAGATAAATAAAGAAATAAAAACCTAGATAATAAATAGCTATAAAGATTATCCTAGCTAGATAGAATTTCTAGAATAATTTGAAAACTAAATTAGAGCAATTAAACTATTATTTATAAAGGATTTAACTAGTTTGCTTTATCTCTAGAATCTTTATAGTAAATATAGATTATATATTCTAAATATAATAGCTATATTTTTCATTGCAGAAGCCTATAATGAGAAATATTATTTTGGAACTAATAAAATATAGTATAATCTAACTAATTGATTTATAATCTAGTATTATTGCAATAAGATTAATTATTATATCTCTTTCTGCAGAATATACTAGGAAAATAGCAATAATAATCAATTAATATTAGAAGAATTATAGCTAATTTTAATACTACTAATCCTATTTTATATTATTACTATAGATTTTATAGTAGAAATATTAGTAGTTTCTATAATAAATATTTTATAAGCTTATCTAAGAATACTATTCTTAGATGCTTTTCTATTTATTATAGATAAATATTTCAAATTATCATTGATTATTCTAAGGAATAATATCTATATTGCTGAAAACTAAGCATAGATCCTATATAAATAAATCTATTTTTCGAATTAGAGAATCCTATAGAAAATCATCTCTAACTAAGATATTAAATTTATATTAGCTTTCTAGAAAGCATTTTAGGAAGCACCTAGTATCAAATTAGCCTATTCTATTATCTTATATTTATAAACTAATAGGCAATTAGAGATAAAAAATCAAATAATTAAGCTAGCAATAAGATATTTTCTAGCAGCAAATCCAAATGCAGAATAGATAAAAGTAATATTAGTATTATAATTCAACTTTAATAATATATATAATTGAACTACTAAATATTCAGCAAATCAAATTTTATATAGATTTAATTTATTAGCTAATATATAGATAGCAGATAATATATCAGATATAATATAAGATATTTTCTAGGAGAAAGTATAGCTTTCAATTGCTAAGGCGCAGATAGCTGCAAAGCAATAATATAATAAGCAATATAAGCAGATTTCTTTTTAATTATAGAATTAGATATATATTTGGATTAGGAATAGATACTTTCTACTAGATAATCTACTATAGAAATATTTCTAATAATAGATAAAATCTTTTCAAATAATAAAGAAGATTAGAAATTTAGCATATAAGCTTAAGCTATCTTCTTATATAAATATATACCTAGTAATTGCAATTATCTAATTGCTGCTAGCTAGCTTATTATAAAGCAATCTATATAGATATAATCCAATTTACTAAAATCTAAAGGAAATAAATAAGAATTTAGATATAAATTGATATTATAAGAAATATTGCTATTATAAACTAGAATAAATTATCAGCAAATAATAACAGAAATATAAATAGAGGCTTATAAAAATAGAATATTTAGTAAAATGAATAAACTATCTTAGCTAATTCAATATATAGATACTATAGGATGCACTTATAGCAAATCAAATAATAGAGAAATTTAAGCAGAAAGAAGAACTAATAGATAAACTTAGAAAAAAGGCAGAGGCATATAAGAGATTATAAGATATAAAATCTAAACTAGGAGAATTGCCAGAGAATTTGGTGCTATAATAGCATAGGAGATTATATAAGATAAATAGCTAGCGAAATCTATTCTAATTTCCTGGAAATAAAGATAATATAATGCAGATATTATAATGCATAATATCTAGGCAATAGTGAATTTACCTTAAATTCAATATTGAATTTAAGATATATTTTCTCTGCTTCTATCTCTATCTGCTATTGCTAAAATAATCCTATCTACTAAATTCTCTCGAAATTTTTTATTTTTGCTATATATATCTTTTGATCTATAATCTTAGTATTTATCTATATTAATTCTACTTTCTATTGTATTTACTTTTCTTCTTATCTACTATTATCTATGAATTTATAGCTCCTATGTATTTGCTTGCTTTATCTATCTACTTCTATTAGCCAGATTAACTTATTTCCTTAGAGCTATCCTATAAGGTTTATCTTTTTTAGCAAGCTAATTATATCTCTAGTTAATATTTTCCTAGATTACTAATAATTTATAATATATAATATACCTAATTTCTATATAATCTTATACCTTATATTCTAGGATTCTAAGAACTATAAATACTGCTATAGCTATATGCAGAAATATTCTATATTTATATATAAAGCATCTATCTATAATTATCTCACTCTAGATAGATATTATTAGGCATTCTACTTATTTAGTAGTAAGAATTAGTTCCACAAGAATATATATATTACGAAAAATTATATAGATAGTTTTCTCTAGCAATAGGCTATATATATTACTGCTTTTCGAGAAGCTATTATAGCAGAGGGATATATAAACCTAATTAACTGCAAAGTTAAATATAATATTTATATGCTATAGAGCAAGCTGGATAATTAGATTATCAAATAGCTGCTTATTATCAAGAAAGCCTAGGAATTTATTTAAATCTATCTGCTCTTTAGCTAGATTAATTGCAATAGCCTCCTTTATAAAGAATAGAATCTTTACTTTAGCATTTATATAGAGTATAAAGAATTCGAGAATATAGAAAATAATAAGCATAAATTAACTAGTTTTATCTCTAGTTCCTCTATTTATATAACTAGTAATTTTATGCTTTTTATTAAAAGCTCTGCTTTTATATTATATATTCTTTTATCTGCCTGCTAATACTTATTTATTATATTTAAGCATATTAAGAATAAGCTATATAATAATTATAGATGCTTTGCTTTGCAATATACTAGCAGTGCTAGCATTAGAGAAGATAAGCTTTTTATTAGAAAGAAATTAGATATAATCTGCTATATTGCTAATATAGCAAAGATTATTATAATTTACAATTGCAATAATCTAGAGATTAGCCTTATAAGCTGGAAAAGAATAGCTAAGAATATTTGCTCTATGCTAGCTAAGATAGGCTAAATTAAATTGCCTATTCCTAAAGAAGCTTTTATTTCTAAGGCTATAATAGCTTAAAACTTTGTAATCTTAATCTATAAGAGAATTTAGATAGATAAGAATAATAAGATTAAAATAATTAGGTTTTATCTTCTGCTTAATTTATTTATCAAATTTGCTGCTATTAGATATAGCTTAGGATTAATTATAGTTATTGCTATCTTTATAGCTAAGAGCTTTTTATATATTAGCTCTATATTTAAAACTATATTTTCTACTATCTATGAGAAATTGATATATTATAAGCAGCTAGTTAAATCTCTTAGCTATTATAATATTATAGATAATGCTCTTTATATCACTTAGGAGTAGACTAATATTGCTACTAATAAGCTAATATCTATATTTATCTATTAGATAAGAGGCTATACTTATCACTTTACTATAGTGAGTAATACTAGCTATATATATTATATTCTTATAATTAATATTACTTGCTAGATTAAAAACTTTATAAATAAGATTTGCAATTTGGATTAGGAATATATTATAATGCATCTTATAAAGGCTAATTTTATCCTTAATTATATGCTAAGCTATAATAAGGATTTCAAGGCAGTTAAGAGTATTTGCAAGAAAAATTATAATTTAGTTAATTATTAGCTAATCTTCGATAAATAGATTAAAGCTTACAAAGAGGCTTTTATGCTTAAGGCTATCTTAGCTTGCAAATGCTAATTTATTGCTATAGATTATTACTTAAATGCGAAAAATCCTTTGAAAGCTTTTCTCTTTATCTCAGAGAAATAAGATAATTTAGCTAAAAAGATTACTAATAATAAGATAGAAAAGATATTTAGCAATCACTTTTATAAAATAGAGAATAATATCTGCTAATATAATAAATCTTCTCTATAAAATAAGGAAATTTACTATATTAGCTCTAATTATAGATAACTAGCTTTCTATACTATAATTGCCTACTCTCTCTTATCACTAATGCTTATAATTCCTTTATCTAATAGATTATAGTTAAAAGAGATATTAGAATAATATATCTTTAATTGCTATATAGTAAACTATCTATATTTATATAAGCTTTATAAATATAAAATTAGCATATTTCTAATTAGTATATAATTATTAATTATATTTATATTACTTATATTAAGATTTATTATTATATAATTTCTTAGCTAAGTTATTACTAAAGGATTATTAGGCTAAGATAGAGAGTTAATCTAATTAGCTAGCTATATCTGCATCAATTATTCTCCTTTGAGTAATTAATTTGTATATCTATATTTTATTAGAGAGTAGAATAGCAATTTACTTCTAGAATATCTAGCTAGATATTTATAATTTTTGTAATTATAGCTATATCTATATTAATTCTAGGAAATAAGAAAAGCTATATAATAACTTAGATTCAGATAATTATTAGCATTTTGCTCTTAATATCTTATATTTTCCTATCTATAATAATAATAATAGAATATAACTATAGATTTATAGATAGATTATTTTGCTTATTTTACTAGGAATTGAGAAAATAGAAAGAAAAATTTAGTTCTAATATATGATAGAATTTTTTATATTAATAGCAAAAATATCTCTATCTGCTAAATAGCAATCTAATAATTATATAGAGAAATATATAAAAAACTATAATACTACCTTATATAAATTAATTTCCTTAAATTCCCTATCTTTCTAATATTTACCTTATCCTATAATAGACCAACTATTATAAGCCCTTATCTAGCGAAAAGCTATACTAGGCCTATCTCTACTATAAATTACTAGATTTTACTAAGCTCTTACCTAAGCATCAACTAACTATCTTACAACTGCTAATATTATAACTATCTATTGCAGACAAAGGATATAGAAAGGCAGCAATTGATATACTATAGGTAGATATCATATAGCATGGTGAATTATAGTTGAATTCACTAGGGGAACTCTGGTAAATTCACCTAGCATCTACTAGTGAATTCAGCGGGGATTTATCAGTGAATTCATAGTGAATTCACTAGGATATATATATATCAGATAGATAGTTTCTCCCTTTCTTAGTTTGTAGAAAGGGCATTCTTTGTAATATATTTTGCAATGCATTACAGCACTAAGCTTCCTATTATTATCTATAGCATCTAATAAATTACTCTAACTTTAATTAAAATTTAGAGCAAATAATAGATTTTGATCACTAATAACTATCTTAGATAGCCTACTATAATAATCAATATATATTATATCTTAGCAAGAAAAAAGCATTAGAATAATTCCCTAAGCAATATAGAAAAATAAGATTATACTATAAATAAATATTCAGCAATAGTAATATAAATGCTTTAAATACTATAGAATAAGTATTTAGAGAATATTTGCAGAAATAATAACTAGCTAAATAATTAACTAGCAGCTAAGAAATAGAATTATCAGAAACTCTCAATTATAACTATATTATAGCAGAATTAGAATAAAGCCTATAGCAAATCCTCAATCTAATAAACAAAAAAAAGCAATAATCCTAGGCTATATAATTTAATACCAAATATTAGATTCTAGGAATTCTGCTCAAATAAGTAATCACTAAGATTTGATATTATAACTAGTTAATTAAGAATAGAGAAAATCTCAAAATCTTCCTTAGGCATCTCTATTATTATAATATAGGATAGATTTTATATATTTTCTATAATTGTATAATTTATCTATCTAATAAAATTAGCAATAATTGATTCCTAATTAGGCTAAAAGGAAATAAGCTTATAACTCTCTATATTAAAGAAAATCTTAGATTTAAGATTAAAATCAATCAATAATCAAATTATATAATTATTGGATTACTAGAGTAATTTCTAGCAAAATATATTATTAATAACAATAATTAGCAGAATTACCTATATAGAAATTGCAATATTTATAATTCTTAGAAACTCAAGGAATAGTACTAAGATAAAAAGCTCTAAAAAACTATAACTAAGGAATTTAGAGAGCAGAACTAAGAGATAAAAGAAGCTTTTAAAGCCCTAATACTATATAGAAAATACTAGAGGAAAGCTAAAAAACTAGCTTAATAAGCAGCAAAGAATATTCTAAAAGAATAGGATCACTTATAAAGGATAATAGATGATTAGAATTAGAGATATAATTCCTCTATGCAACTCTAGGAGCTAATATAGCATATATAATACTCAAAGCAGAGATTAATAGAAAATAATATAATATATTATTAAATAGCAGCATATAAGGAAATTTTATATTTCTATAAATTATTAATAAAGATAAAATCTTATAATATAAGAAGATAGAAATTTATATACTTAGAACTATAAATAAAATAAATATCAATTATAGCTAAGATATTATCAATATAGAGATTAATTATTTACTAATTATAATCTATAGCAAAATAATTTCTATTATATTAGATATTATA
>JACWRQ010000722.1:0-11946 GCA_014849955.1 Cryphonectria carpinicola | reverse complement strand
AATTATAAAGAAATCTTATAACTAGAAGCACTAGATATTATAAGGAAATATAGAAGCTAAGCAGAATATAATATTATCTCTAATCTATAAAAAAGGCAAGCAGCAAACAAAAGAAAGAATATTTAGTAATATCTTCTATTTCTCCAAATAGCAGAAATAGAAAAGAATAAACTAATATTAATATTCGCTGAAATATTATAAGAATATTATAAATTTATGAAACTATTCTAAGGAAAACTAGATATAGGATTTCTAGAATATAGCCTATATAATTACAAAATATTATTAAAGGAAAAAACTTAATTATAGTTTTTCCTTATTTACAAATTTAATAAAGCAAAGCTAGAAATATTTAGAGAATATCTCGATAAGAATCTGAAGAAAGGATATATTAGATTATTATAATTACTAGCAGAATATTTAATCCTATTTATACTAAAGAAAAATAGAAAATTTCAATTTTGCATAAATTATAAATAGCTTAATAATATCACTATTAAAAATTAATATCTATTATTATTTTTTAAGGAAATCAGAGATAGATTATAAAGCATATAATAATTTATAGTATTAAATCTCAAAGAAGCATATATATATATCTGTATTAAGGAAAGAGAAGAATAGAAAATAGCATTTAAAACTTGCTATAGATATTATAAATATCTGATTATACTCTTTGGATTAACTAATGCATTAGTATCTTTCTAGGAGATAATCAATTATATTCTCTGCAAATTCTTAGATATTATATGTATTATTTATCTCAATAATATTCTTATTTACTCTAAAACCTTTGTAGAATATAAGCAGGATATATAGCAAATATTCTAGATATTTCAAGATATATATTTTCTAGTGAAACTAATAAAAAGCTATTTCTATATCTAGAAAATCAATTATCTTAGATATATAATTAAGCTAGAATATATTAGGATGCAAAAAGATAAGATTTAAATAATTAAAGATTAGCCTAAATCAAAGAATATTAAGGATATTAGAGTATTTCTCAGATATACTAACTTCTATAAGCAATTTATTAGCAAATATAGCAATATTATATAGCTATTTACTAATTTTACTAAAAAGGAAATACTATTTATATAGCAAAGAGAAAAAAGCTAAGCTTTTAATATTATTAAGAAACTAATTACTAAAAATTTAATATTAGAGAAATCAAATCCTAATAAGAAATATAAGCTTTATATAAACTTATTAGATTATATATTTAGTATAGAATTCAATTAGCATAATAAATAAAAATAATTATAGATAATTGCTAATTTCTTAAAGAAATTTAATAAATTAGAATTATAATATAAAATATTAGATAAAAAACTTATAGCTATAATAAAATTATTCAAGGAATAGAAATACTATTTTATAGAAGCTAAATATATAATCAAAATATTCTCAAACTATAAGAATCTTACTATATTTATAATAATAAAGAATCTCAACTAATAATAAGTAAGATAAGCAGAATATCTATCTCAATTTGATTTCAAGATTATCTATATCCAAGATAGGGAAAATGCTAGAGCAGATACTCTTAGCAAGAGAGCAGACTACTAGGATAAAATCAAAGAAAAAATTCAGAATATCTTTGTAATCAGCAAAGATGGAGATCTTATTAATATATACAGGAAACTAGATATTACCCTTAGAATCGAATATTAAAGCAAAGCACTAGAATAGATAATATCTGCGAAATAGAATAAATATATCAAAGAAATATATAGTATATTAGCTTATAGATATTAAGGAATTAGGGCAATATATAAATAAATCAGAAGATATTAGAATCTCTTAGAACTTAAGAGGCAGATTATTAAAATTATTAAGAAATATAATAATTATAATAAAAATAAAGCAAATTAATATAAATCTTATAGATTATTATAATTCTTATTAATATCTAGCATTATATAGTAATCTATTAGCTTAGATTTTATTATTAAATTATTTTTCTTATAAAAACTTTTAATTAAAATATAATATAATAATATTTTAGTAGTAATTTGCAGATTAAATAAATATATATATTTTATCCTTTATAAGGAAAATAGTATATTAGAAAATCTTATATATTATTTCTTAGAATAATTATAAGCAAGCATAGTATATTATAAGAAATTATCTCTGATAAAGATAGAAAATTTATATCTAAATTCTAGATCTTACTTATAAAATAACTTAGAGTAATATAACAAATATCTATAATATTCTACTCTAAAATAGATAAATAAATAAAATAAATAAACTAGATTATTAAGTAATACCTATAAAGCTATATTAACTAAGAATAGAATAATTAAGTTAAACTATTACTATTAGCAGAATTTATATATAATAGCATAGATATAAGCACTATAGAAATATCCCTATTCTATATATTCTATAGATATAATCCTATAGCATACTATGAAATAATATCCAGTAAATAAGCTAAAAAAGCAAATAAAAAAGCTATAAAACTAAAGAAAATCCATAGAAATCTCCAGAAAAAAATCGCAGAAGCAAAAAACACTATAATATATTATATAAACTCCAAAAGAATTAAAAAACTAATCCTACAAAAGAGAAATAAGATTTATTTGCAACAAAAAAATATCAAAATAATATAACTAAGCAATAAATTAGATTATAAGAAATTTAGATTATTTCAAATTTTATAGAAAATCTCTCCAATTAACTATAAATTTGCAATTCTTTATAAGAAACTATATCTAATTTTCTATATCTTGCTTTTCAAATTAGTATTAATAGATATAAAATTTGCATATAATATTAATCTAGAATTAGATAAATAATAGTATAAAATAGAATAAATATTAAATATATAAAAATAAGAAAAAGAATATTAATATCTTATAAAATAGAAAAACTATAATTATAGCAAAAACTTATAGGAAAAATTAGCTAATATTAGTAATAATTTAATTAAAGAATATTAGAAAAATACTACCTAAGCAGATCTCCCTAGATTAGAATAATCTATAGAAAATAATCTAATGCTAGATTTTTCAATTCTAATAATCAGGAAATCAAATTATTTAGTTAAACTAAATTCCAAATCTTAACTAGGAATCTCTTCAAGAAGAAAACCCTTAGGAACTAAAATCTCAACTAGCTATTACTTCTCTGCAGCATAATAATGCTTCTTCTCAGCTTCTTTAGTTTTAATATGCTCTAATTTCTCCATATAAATAATCCTATAGCATAGGGCATGCTTTATCTTATCCAACTATATCTATTTCTGCTGATAAAAGCGAAAAAGCTTGATCTCCTTTTATTCGATCTTATTCTCTAATCTCTGGTGTTAAGAGGCAATATTGCGAAGCTTCTCAGGAGAAAAACCTATTATATTATACTTGGAATAGCCTAAGCAAATATATTCGATATAGCAGGAAAACTCAGATAGAGAAGCCTTGCAGTTTTCGAAATCCTAGCTCTTGCAATAAGAATATATAGGTATCTCGATAAAACTCTCCAAAATGCAAGCAATAAGAAGATTATAATCCTAAGTATTTTTAGGGATCAAAGAAAAAGAAAAAAGTTTTCGAATATAAGATTTGTTAATATTAGATAATATAATAAATTAGAAAGATATAATCATATATATAAATAATTTGCTAGAATATTTATAGAAGATTATTAAGGATAATAATTAATAGAAAAGAGATAATATTATAATTTATCTAATATATAGATTATAGAAAGTAGCATAGCACTAGGGATATCTAGAATAGATCTTATATTATAGCAGATTTAATATTTAGCTATAGAAAGCAAAATAGGAATATATAATCTAGGATTAGAATTAATAGTGCTAATATATTAATTATATCTATAGTTAATATATTCTAGAACTAACTATAAAAACTATAAATATAATTATAAATAGTTGGAATTAAAAAGCTGAATATATAAAGATATATTTATTACTATTAGATAGATTATTATATATAGCTTTTCAGTTATTAATCTAAGTATTTATTTATTATATACTTGAATAACTCCAAAGGCAGTGAATATTTGTACTCTTATCAGGATTTATATGTTTCTGTATTTAAGGATTTACACTTTGACATCGCTCTTGTTAGCATAAATCCAATCAGTACTTAGGAATCTCAGGATTACTGCAGTGCTCATTACAGTGAGGGTCAGAAAATGAAGACGAATAAAGTATTTGACTTGTTCTTTTCCTTCAAGTCACTATATTATTTGCCCTATACCTTTTAATGCCATCAACCTTCACTCTGATTCTAGTCTTAATTGACTTTCACTAGTATTATTTCATATCATGCTTTTCAAGAACGCATTATGGGGACTCTGTCTCCTGAATACCACGGTCTTAGCCGTACACTTTCAGATTAAATCCGTGCTACTACCTCGAAGTAACGCCACCGCAAGTTCTGTAGAGAACAGTCCAGATTCTACCCAGAGTGCTTCATCCAATTCGAGCTCTCCCGCGGCCGGAAATGCCACAATAGCCAGCGATATTCCATATCTTTGCGCCTTGGGACCCCCTAGTAACAAAAGTAAGATAACGTCCAGCCAATGCAACTCCAGTCTATAACATACTTAAGTACTTATCTCTGAGACAGGCGTGTGGACCGAGAATTCTGGCCCAACGACATCGGCGGGATGCTCCGATTGCGTCACGGTGTCTGGTATCATCGTGGGACCCTCTGTCCCTACAACCCTCGTCCCTGAAAATCAACCCGCAGTCAGTTCTGTTGCTGCCACTAGCAATGCTGCTAATAAAGAGAGCAGAGCTGGCACACGTGCCACGCGCGACACTCCTAAGTCGTGCTCCAGAAGTCGAACATCTCGCGGACCCGGACCCAGGGAACAGGAAGGTTTCATGCTTGATATATCTGAAGATGGCGATACCGACCTCACGATAAAAGGAAAAACGGTGCAGACACCCATTGGGGTGACTGCCGTTTGGACCCCATGGCCCGACAAGGCGACCAATATCAAGATATTTGGGATGTCTGGTTGCACGGCTGTCGTTATCATAGTATGTTTCATCATCAACACCTCCCTTGGAGATCCTTTACTGAGCGAGGAGCAGGGTAACTCGGGCTTTTGGGTTGGTCACTGGTGGGAGTCTGCTTCGACTGAGAACGTCAATGGGGGCAGCTCATTCAACTATCGTTACGGTTCCAAGGCGGAAGATGTCGAGAAAAGACCTCTTGCGGATTTTAAAAAGATTCCTGCCGATATCCTTAGAGCAGCTTCGCCATCTGCGGCCGACACCTTCGATAGTCTGGTTGATTTGAAGAACAACCATGGCCATCCATTTGGGAGAGACAATAGTTCTACGGCGGGATCCAGGAGACTGCGCTGATGTGGTTCGAGGCCGAGTTCGGCTTCGACCTTGGAGAGCTAGCTTGTGAGGCAGCGGAGACGTTCAATCCGACGAGATCGAGACGGGACATTGAGGCTGATAGGGCGAGCGCGAAACTGGCCAAGGCGTGGGAAAAGGATATGAAAAAAAAAAAAAAAATAGAAAGCTACCAATGCCGGAGCACAAGAAGAGGGAGTTGGGATTGATTGGGTCTAGTTTAGAAGACATTGACATTACCAGGAAGGTAAATTCCAAGGAATTATAGAAGAAGAAAGGTGTGCACTCTTACATTATAATTGTCTGTTAGCACGCAGTGCGATCACTACTAGCCTTGTATAATATTTATAGCCTTGCACCCCTAACCCTGCCTTTCTTTTGTCCAGCCATTACCTTGTTCCCACTCTTTTTCAAATCATCTGTACATACGAGCAGTGTTATCATTTATAATAGACCTGGATGCTTTTACATTCTCCTTTTCTTGAGTACGCTCACTCTACTATCATGACATAAGCAAACCAAGGTTCAGAGTGAGCCCGGACAAGATAAACCACAACGGAAGCAACTGATCAAACTGCACCTCATCTGATTTGGTTGTCCAAAGTCCCATGTACTTACTGTATTCACTGAGTTGTCTCGACTGTAGATCATTGCCTTACCCCAGAGTCATACATGGCTCCATGAGACTTTGTACCAATCAGACATGGCAGACCAGGAGCAGGCCACCCTTGCCCCATGACTGCAGAGGATCTACAGTCCTCTGTAACTGCTGCTACTGTATGCAGGCTCTCTTTGCGCCTGTGCAGGGACCCTCAAGCAGTGAGATGCCACGAGGAGGAGGAGGAGGAGGAGGAGGAGGAGGACGACATAACAAGCCAAGCACTAGGTAAGTCATGTGTGCAGCACCATAACAAGAACAGATCATTGTACTTGTATAGCCATGGACAGAGAGGATTGTTCTCATGTCTGTCAGTCATGTCCTGCCAACCAATGTCAATAAATATCAGCCCGTTTTCCCCACTTTCTCTCTCTCTCTCTCTCTCTCTCTCTCTCTTTCTAATACCTAGCACTCTACATAATAAACCCCCTTCCATTTCAACCAAGGCTTAATTACATACTTGGTAATCATACTCAAACACCCAAGTCAACACACAAAAAAACAAAAAAAAAAACCACACGATGGTTCTCATCCGCCATCCTGGAGCCCCCCCCCCCCACCGGCCCAGAGTCCCCTCCCAGAACCATCAACATCGCCCTCCACGCCCCCACGTCAGCAGACAACCCTCCCACGCCTTGGATGCAGTTCGACTACCACTTCGCCTCCCCTCTCCCTCACCACGACGACAACGGCATCACCACCACCACCACCACCACCATCACCACGACGGAAATAGCAAGCCTAGCCTACACTATCCGCTGCGACGTCTCAACCATCGACACCAACCACCCTCCCCCTCGAGTACAAGCAGCAGAACGCCCTGTACCGGATGGAAGGGACAGCGGCGACGGGGACGGCAGAGAAGAGGACGAGGGAGCACAACAAGGTCGCCTGGGCCTTGACGATGCTGAACCCAATACTGCGGCGCCCAGGTCCTGGAAAGCCTGACCTGCTTCATCGCGCGGTCGAGTGCTGGATGGTCGCCAGGGAGGACATCGGCCCGGGGCAGGCGGGCGGCTGTGGCCCTCGTCGAGCCCACACCAACTAGTTATTAGTGGTGGCAGCAGCAGCAGCAGCAGCAGCAGCAGCACGGAGTCGGGTACGTGAGCAAAATGGGGTGCCGAAGGTGATACATCGACAGGCAACAAGAATTATTCTCAGATTTTCATATCTGAGAGCCAACGTGGGCTCTCGAGCTGTCGTCGCTCATACCGGATACCAAAGATGCCAGAAACCCTCATCAAAAATAAGGACAAAAAACACAAGAGGTTTTGTTTGTTCTTTTATGCTCCCAACAAAGATGCTCACCAGTGCCATTGCCATAAATGCTATGCTGCAGAAATCAGAGAGAAAAAAGAACGGGCTGAGCCGCAGCCAGACCCGTTGTCAACTTGTCCATCGGTGGTGCACTGGGGGATCAAAAACACGAGCCGTCCTCCCCCCCCCCCCAATGGCTCAAACCCCCCCTCCCCTCCCCTCCTCCTCTTCTCTTATGCAAATATGAACCACTTGGTCAACGGTACTATGTGTGTTCCTATTGCGCGGTATATCCCTGTCGCCATTGCAACCACTTGGTCCCAAGGAGCGCCATCATCATGTCCTTTTTCTCTTTTCATACAATTTGTACAGTTCCTCGCGGATCCTCCCTGATTACTACTACTTCCTAAAAGATCTCTCCTTCCTCAGACAAGAGAGAAATTCTTTCTGCCTCATTTGTTGGCATTCTTGTTCTCCTCCAGCACCGTAGCAAGCTTGACAGCGAACTCGTTGTTCCTGACCTGGATCATCCACGTCTCCAGGCCCTTGCCGTCATCCTTCGCCGTCGTGACCTTGATCCACTTGGCGCCTGCATCGACCTTGTAAGAGAAGTTTGGTAGCACAAGCTTGTTCATGGCCACCCTGCCGCTGGGCTCGGTGCGCAGCAGGATGCGTACCGCACCCGTGGACTTGTGCTTGAGCACGCGGAGGGGGCCGAGGCCCTCGGACTGCCAGGGGTTGGCCTTCTTCTTGTTGTCTTCGTCGTCATCATCGGGCTTCGCCGGGACGTGCCGCAGGGCCTTGGCTCGTACTTCATGGACGACCTCTTCGTCCTCCTCGCCAGGCCCCCCGTCGGTGAGAGAAACTTGCTGGTCCTGTGTTGCATCGTCCTCGTCAGCCGCTGCTCCGTTCCCGCCATCTTGCTTCTTGGCTTCTGGCTCGGGGGTGCCAGCCGCCGGCGTCGTAGCTAAGCTAGACGCTCCGCCAAACAAAGGGGTATCTTTCCAGGACGTTAATTATGAACATCATAAAATCAACGCACTGCTAAAGAAAATCACGCAAGACGAAGGAAATGGCTACTTACTCGTGCCGGTGGAGCTCCCAGCAGGCGGGACCGCAAGTTGGCTGGCGAAGATCCCCTGGGCTGCGTTTGCTGGCTGGCCGGAGAAGAGGCCAGACGGGGCGGGCTGTGATGGCTGCTGCGATGCGCCGCCAAAATTGAACATGGACGATCCACCATTCGTAGCCCCTCCACCGAACAGGCTATTGGATGGCGCAGACGATTCGTTCGCAGGCTGCGAACCAGCGCCGAAGCTGAAGGTCGAAGGAGGAGCCGCTGGAGTAGTGCTTCCGAACTGGAATGGTGCAGAACCTGATGCGTTCGTGGAGGCACCGAAGTCGAATGATGGAGGCTGTGAGGCACCAGCGCCATTCGCGAAGGGGTTGTTGAACGAGTCCCCGCCGGCGCCGGCGTTGAAGGTGAAGGAGCCTGTGGAGGCCGCAGGCGCTGCAGCAGCGCCACCAAAGGAGAATGTCGAGGGTTGGTTTGCATTGGATGAATTGTCCTTGGGCGCGCCGAACAGACTGCTTGTGGCAGGGTTGGTAGTGGAAGCGGACGGCTGAGAGCCGAACGAGAACCCAGTGCTGGGGGTAGAAAAGAGGCTGGACTGTGTCCGAGCTGGCTCGGCCTGAGCTGGCTTGGCTGCGCCTCCAAACAGAGACGTAGGAGCAGGCGTAGGAGCAGGGGCAGCCGGAGGAGCGGCAGCCGGAGCCGCACCAAAGGTATACTTCTTGTCTCCAGTGGCAGGGGCACCGAAGACAGAGGCTGCGTCTTGGGCTCCGTTGGCGGCGGCGGCGGTCTTTGGTGGCAATTTCTCAGCAGGGGTCGGTGCATTCCCACCAAATATGTATTTCTTGGTCGGCTGCTCGTCGGCGGCATCGGGCCCCGGCTTTCTCTTCTTGGCAATCGATTCTTCCTTCTTTTCCTCCGTCGTGCTCGGGGCACCAAATAATGCCGGTGTTGCAGATGACTTCTCGCCGTTCGTCGTGGCGAACAATGAACCGGCCGGCTTGTCGCTGGGGTTGCCGAAGAGGGAGCTGCCTTGAGGCTGCATACTGGGAGCTGAGGTGTTCAGACCAGAGAAGAGAGGCTTGGACTGGCCCTGGGTGGCGGGCGTCTCGGCAGGCTTGCCGAACGGTGTAGTCGAGCTGACATCTTGCGTCTTTGACCCGAAGAGACTGGGTGTAGAAGGCGCTGCAGTGGAACCAGAGGTCTTCGGCTCCTCGGGCTTTCCAAAGAGAGGTGCCTTAGCCGCGTTGCCGAAGAGCCCGGCGCTCGTCTCCGATGGCTTGTCGGCTTGACCAAATAATGATGGCGCGGCTGGCTTGGGTGTCTCCGTCGCAAAGTCCTGAACCTGGGTGCCGAAGGTGCCGGTACCACTGGGCTTAGGCGTCTCTGCGGACCCGAAATTGAGTCCGGACGCGTTGTCCGGCTTGGAGAAGATAGCGCTCGGCTGTGCGGTCGACATCCCAAACAGAGGCGTACTCGTCGAAGCAGGCTCGGCACCGAACTTGATGGGCGTGTTGGGGTTCCACGTGTTGTTTTGGGGCTTGTTCTGCTTCGGCGGGCTAGCCGGTCGCTTCTCAGGAGGCTTGGCAGCCTCTACCTGAGGTGCCTTGGCGACGCGATCCATGCTGCTCGATCCCTGGCCGAAGAGATGACCATTACCAGGGGGGGCACTGCCAAACGTAGCACTAGGCTTGCTATTAAAGAGCGAAGGCGCATTCCCAAAAGTGGGAGCAGCGGCGGCGGCGGCGGCGGCGGCAGGCTTCTTCTCGGGGGGTGGTACTTCCTCCACATCGTCATCAGACTCGCCTTCGCCATCGGCCTCGCTCTCGTCCTCGTCGTCACTACCGGCCGGGGTATTCTGCTCAGAGAGATGACCAAAAATGTTGCCGCCAGGGGCCAGAGACTTTGAGCCACCGCCAAGGACAGATCCAGAGGGCTGGGCAAAGAGGCTGCTGGGCAGAGATTTGCTGGCTGCGCTATCTGCTTTCGACGAGGGCTGCTTTGGTGGGCTGGCCGTGCGCTTGACTGGGGTGTTGTTGGCAACCTCCTCGAACAGCGACAGGGTCGCAGACGGCTTCGACTTCTGGAGCTTGCTGGGCTGGTTCTCCTCGTCCTGGTCCATCTGCTCGGAGCCGCGCTTTGTCTTCTTCGCAAAGGGCGTAGCACCCGCATTAGAGGATGGCGCTGCAGACTCGGCCAGGGGCTCTCGCTCTGTCTGTCGGCGCTTGGGGGGAGACGAGACGGTGTCCTTGGTCAGGTCGTCATCAGCCCGCCTCTTCACGGAAGCGCGGAAGCTGCCCTGTCCACCATTCGTCCTCGGGGCCGAGTCGTCGTCCATCTCCTCATCCTCATCTGGCACATTGTTCTCCTGCTTCCACTTCTTCATCACCTCTCGGGAGGCGGGTACAGTCTTGAACTCGTAGAGGCCATACCGCAGCATGATCAAGCTCCGGCTCTTCTCGTACTCCTTGGCGAAGTTCATGATGTTCACCCTCCAGTCCTTCTTGGCAAAGATCTCGTTCGCGGCATACTTGAGTCTGCGCAGGTCGAGGATGCAGAGGAACTGGCGCCGCTGAAGGTCGTCCAGCTCGGACGGGACCAGATGGGCCAAGAACTCATCGGCATAGATCGAGCCGACCCTGTTTGGGTTCTCGGGCACTTGCTTCGCGAGCTCTTCGCCGTCGAGGTCGGGAGGGGGCGAGGCGATCCTCATGGCGAAGAGATTGCTAGCAGCGGTCTTGGACATGCTTCGACCAGTCATGTCGGCAGATGTACCTCGAAAGGACCGGCCGGGCGTGGCCTTGGGGAAATTCTCGCGCAACGTGTTGGGAGGTACGCGGGGCGAGAAGGTGAACCTGGAGCTGTTCGCGTTTGCGGTGCCGGCCCTGAAGGAGGAGCCCGCAAAGATCCTGCCGGGCGTATTCACAGGCAGATCGGAGAAAGACTTTGTAGTGTTGGTGCCGCCCCTCGGCAGGTTCTGGGTTCGGTTGAAGAGCTTCCTTCCGGCCATGACTGATGCACCAGCCTGCTTGGCGTTGCCGACAGGGCCTGTGGTCCTCCAGCTACCCATAGGCCTTGGAGGAGTGTGCCCTATATCCCCAGTAGCAGAATAGGTGGAAGCACCCAGACCAAATGACCGGTTGACATTGTAACCAGGACGGACCTGTGCGCGCTGCCGCGAGGGCTCCATGATGAAGATGCCGCGCGCCAAACGAGCTCAGAAGGCTGATCGTTCAAGTCGACGCCGTTGTAAGAGGTGGTAGTGATATGATACCCTAGGTTGAGGATGGATCGCGGGACGTGGCTCGAGGTCGCGAGACGGCGCGTCACGGCAGGAGAGCGCGGGGGAATGATTCGGGCCGGGGTGAGACGAAGCCACGCGATCGGCTTTCAGAAAGAGAGAGAGAGAGAGAGAGAGAGAGAGAGAAAAGGGGTGAGGACGAAGAAGTCGAACCACTCTCTAGAGGCTCGAGGATAGAGGGGTTTGGGGGGAAAGAAAAAGAAGAAAAGCCGGGCGCCAACAAAGCTTTCTTCTCTTGGTGAAGGATAAACAAAGACGGCAGCGCGTTGCGATTCAACCGGCAATGACAGCCAGGAAAGGCTTCATCA
>JACWRQ010000720.1:0-12135 GCA_014849955.1 Cryphonectria carpinicola | reverse complement strand
GGCGGGGGGGGGGGGGGGGGGGGGGCGGGGGGGAAGGGGGCGGGGAGCGCGTGGTGGGGTGGGGGGGGGGGGGGGGGGGGGGGGGGGGGGGGGGGGGGGGGGGGGCGTTGGACGGGCGGGACCACAGCGCACAGGACAGGTCCAGGAGGGTGGGTGGGTGGACATGGGGGGAGGGGGGGAGAGGGACATGGGCAGAGCCAGCGGCAGCGCAGAGCCAGGGTACAAGCGTGGATGGGCGCCGTTGGTCAGGTCAGTCAGACGAGGGAAGGAGGAGGAAGACGAGGAAGGAGTAACCACCACCACCACCACCACCCTCGCAGGAAAGAAGGAAGGGAGAAAAAAGAGAGAAAAGGAAGAGTTGGGATAGGGTGAGACTGAGGACACACCCAGATCCTTCGCTGCTGCTCGTCAGCAGGCCAGGGCCCGGTTTAGCTAAGCCGGCTTGCTCTTCAGGTCTGGCTGTGTGTATACAGGCTGCTGCCGCTGGTCTTTTTTTCTCTCTCTCTCCCTCTTCTTCCTCTATTTTCTTTTTTCCCTCTTTTGGTCCTTGACAGGTGCCTATTCCTTATTACTATAGTATGATTATGTACTATGGTTTTTGCGGGTCGATTGACATGACGACGAGCACACGAGGTTGCACAGTTCCCGCTATCCGCGGATGTCGCTAGTGGCGGACACAAGGCAAGACAAATAGAAGGATGGCGGGGGTTCGAGAAGAGAGTGCGCTGCTGGGGCTGCGCGCACAGGTCCTCTGTTCAATTTGTGTACATAGTACTACTATTATTTGGTACAGGGTTCACAGGATGTGCGAACACTGTAGAGAGAGACAGACAGACAGATACGAGGACTTGTTACTCGAGTTGTACAAGCAGGCAATTTGGCAGAGCCATGGCTGGGCTAAACCGTATCCCATCAAGGCATCTGGGGCCGGTCCTCTGGGTCTCTCTGGGGTCAAAGCCAAGATGTCAAATCATTTCGTAACCCACACAACAGGCCCTCAAGCGAGCGACGTTCCGGAGAATTGGCCTCGTGGTTACCTTCCGGCCGTCGGTAATGAGGATTATCGGCCGGTATGGATTGCGCTGCAGTGCAGCGCAGTAAGGGCTTGTTGGGAACTGACAGCAGACACTGATGGAGATTGGCTTGGAAAGAACCGTCTATCCGAGATGTTCAGTTGAATCGACGCAATGTGTACTTGCTAGGGTACAGCACTTACTTGCCCTAGAGCTGCCATACCCTGCCCTGCCCAACTCCTCTACTCCCCTTGCTCGCTCGGAAACAACAACAGAAGATGTGCTGTGGTAAGCAACGGCGGAATTATCTGCGCTTGTTTGTCGGATCGTACTCGTCTTCTCAATTCGAGCATCACAACAGAGGATCTGATCTGCCAGACCCCCTGCTCAGCAGAGATTGGGTCTGTCATTCGGCGCAAAAGTCAGGGGTGGGGCTTGAGGGGTCTTGATGCTCCTCGCACTGGGGCACACAACCATACGCCCCCGTATCCGAAAACCCCCCACCCCCCCTCTCTCTTTTCCCCTTCCCTCCCCCGGCGGGAAGTATGCGAGGCGAGGTGGACGGAGATGGAGGTACGTAGTAGTGTTCTTATTCATTCCTCTCAACAACTGATAGCCACAAAGTGGGGACCGGACAGGAAGGGGGCGGCGCCGTCGCTCCGCAAGGGGAAACCTCCTCGTTCCAAAACATCAACAGGCTAGTCGTATTGGGTCCTGGAGAGAGAGAGATATTGTGCAGTGCGTAGTCCGTAGTTGAGCCGCCTGGGGACTGGCGGCGAAGATCCCTTCCTTCGGCAACCACGCTTTGACAATGCAAATATTTGGTATAGTGGTTGATTCCATCCTAGCCAGCACTCCCAGCCCGTGGAGATACACTCACAAGGAGGCTAGTAGGGCGACCTGGACACCCCAGCGTCACCTTGTGGCCAATGTCCAAGATTCTCTGGGGTCACACTGCGCGCTAGGTGACGTTCCGGGGGGTCGTGATCGTGAAAGAAGCTTAGATAGGAAGAATTGACGGCCGCCAGAGGTTTGGAGCTCTCTGATTGTGGGGAGGCATGAAGAGAGGGGGGGGGGGGGAGAATAGTCCTCTCAACGTTAGAGACACGGACATCAAATCCTCCTCTTTCTTTCTACTTCCTGGATCCACGTTATACTAAAATTTCATCAACACGCACATACCCATGTAGTCCAGAACGGGCGGCTGTTTTGCGCATGCTGATACACTGCGCAGTACCATTCAGGGTCCCGCCCAGAGACCCATGCGTCGGAGGCGCAGTGGATCTAGTAATTATCACCGGAACCGCGTCTTCGTTGCTTCTTTCAACCGTTGTCTTGGATAGAAGAGAGCCTCTTGCGGGCAGCCCGTTCGTGGTACAGGCCAAGTCGTTCACCAGAGCGCAGAAACACTGTCTAGCCTGGCGAGGAAAGGAGGGCGGTCCTTGTCGAAGCCGTCCTCATTCTATGTCCTCTCGCTTTGCCCGGTTCAGTGAGGCTGTTCTGATTGGGTATGTTTCTTGACCATTCACGCCGTGCAGCTCGGCATTCTGTGAGTGGATGCTGCTTGACAAAGCATTGGCCAACAATATCTCGCAGCGCAGGCCGTGGTCTGTGGCCGGCCTCCATCAACGTCAGAACGTTGCTTAAAAAAAAAAGTTTCCCTTTCGTGGCCGAGAAGCAACCTGCGGGCGCTGATGCAGGCCTGGGTGAGTGGCCTCCTTACGTTGTCATGGGTAAGACAGCACTGCAGGCCCATGGCGCAGTGGATTGCGTGGGACCTATCGTCGTCACGTTTGGCAGATCCAGCCTCACCATGTATAGACACACATTGGGGGGGGGGGGGCATTTGCAGGCGGGTCACAGTGAGATCATCCTCGTTTGCCTGAATAGGTCTCATGATGCCTTTGGCGTGGTAATAAGGCTGTTTCTCTTCGCTGGACCCTCAGCGATTTGACTTTTTTATCCTGTTCTCTTCTTCTCCCGGCCCAAGTCGTCTGTCCCTCGTTACTGGTTCATGCAGTTGTCCGTAGCCGCCAGGTGACCCTGGGGATCGATCTGAAGGACCGTAGTGGCTCGTCGTAGCGCGCTCCGCTGTACAGCTTGTGTCTAGGACCCTGTCCAGGCAAACAACCGCTTTGACAGGGTAGGGGCTTTTTTCTTCTTTTTTCTTCTCTCTTTCGCCCCTACACATTCATTGACAATTTAATATGATGCCAAGACGGGCACGACGGGGATGGAGGAGGAGACCCAAGGAACGACCAGAAATGGACACGGTGCAATTGGAAGTAAATGAGATTGCACCATAGTAGAAGAAGGTAGGTAATAAGCTTCATTCTAGGTTGGGGAGATCATCACAGATGGACAGAGCCTCATCGATCTGCGGCAGTTAGTTCCAGACAGCCAGATCTGTCCACCGCGACTGCGTACTGCCGCTACCGTGAAGACGACGTCATGTCTCTCTGCCTCCTTCCTGCTGTCCTCTCCAATGCTCGTGCAAGGAAGGTGCAGGTCGTTCTATTCTTTGACTCTTTCGACTGGCCACCAGACCTGATTCAGCTGAGGAGCACCTGCCAAACGACGACATCCAACAATGCACGAAGCCCTCGCCTCTTCTGTCAAGGCTCTCAAGACCCGCTCGTGGCGGTCTACTACTACGTCAAATCTCCGGCTATGATTCGTCTACCATGGTACAATCAAGGACCCTTTGCTTCAATGCTCATTCTGGGTGGAGTGGAGTGAACAATGATTAATCATCCCCGATCGCCGAATCGGATTGGAGGGCAATCAGGTACAAGAGAGATACGTCGGAACTGGGCCCCGATGTTGAAGGAAGCGAGCCAAACCGGAGCGTGCCTGGGCCTGCTTTGCGAGACCCAGCCCTCTCTATTTCATTCCCTCCTGGTCGCCGTCCCCTCTTCTCCAGTCACGCACACCACACCGCAGCTCAGGGCCCCACCCTTTGTGAGTAACTTATTCCGAGAAAGGATTGTGGGTGTGATATCTGAGGCCGAGCTTGCAGCGACCCACCAGGCGCTCTTTTTTTGTTGCATTGCGGCAGACGCGTTTCAGAATCAACAGGGGCCGAGCTTGAACCTCCTCTTCCTTTGCACCTCTGCCTCCCTGTCACGAGCCTTGTCTCTCGCTGGGCGGTAGGATCCACTCGCCTCTTCCAGAACGATTTGATACGAGCTCTCGGGCCATCTCCCGTGGGTTGTTCTGGTCTCTCCCTCTCGCTTGGCCCACCATCCCTGGCAGCGACCATGTCTGCGTCTGCTTGTCCTTGCCCCTCCTCCCCCTGGAGGACTTGGCGAAGGGCAGAGGGTAGAGGGTAGAGTGACGTTCAGGTGGCCTGACGTATTGGCCGCTGTGTGTGATTCAGCAAACCCAGACTGCAGATCTCTGCATGCCGACTCTCCAGTGGCGGAACTCTTGGCGGACACACACAGCGAATACCATGCCAGTGTTGTCTGGGCCCTCTCCACCAGGCGGCGCGCACAGTCCTGGCCATCTTTCTGCATGAAACGAGATAGTCATCCACAGCGAGAAAGGCACGAGAGGGTCTCGATCATGACTACGGAGGACCCAAGTGGGACCCGCTACCATATTTTTCAGCCCATATACTTACAGTACTACTGTACGTCTGCATAGGTAGGCTTTGACTTCTCCCACGAGCCGAGAACGAGTATCCAGCACGACCAAGTAGTAGGAGGTGGTGGTGTCCTGCATCATCCATCCACGAAAAAAGGAGTGGTCCCCCGCCAGCCATCTCTTCCTCAAGACACTGAGCCTTTACTACAAGGACAAACTCAATTTTGGAGCTCGTGGTTGTGATACTTGGGCGGGCGGGCGGGTAGGCCCATCAAGGCAGCATGTCATGTGTTGCCTCCTCCTCCTGCGATGAGTAGAGCGGTACCACCAGCCTCCCGAGTGAGGCTTCAGAATGCGGTCGGCAACCAAGATCAACATCAAGATACGAAAGTACAATCCTCCATGCCCATGGCCAGAACCTCAGCGGCACCCTGGACCCTAGAGTCGCATCTGAGGCCAAAAGCAGTATGCCGTCCGAACGACTTGCGCAGATCTTTTTTTGAGACCAGGCGGCAGACTCGCCCAGCCGTCGCGGAGCCAGCAGCACAAAATTACTACCACAGTATGTACAGTCGCCGCTTTGCGCTGTCCAGGTATACCTTGGACCAAAAGAGATCGCAGAACAGGGTTCAAACATATGCGGGATGGATGCGAGGGGCGCGATGGCGTGTGGGGCATGATGGACTGAAAAGAGAAGGTCAACTGTTTGATCGACAGCTTGCCGAGCATAAAGCCGATCTCTGATGACTTGAAACTTGACGCGCTATGCAAGGGCACTCGCCAAAGTTGGGGACGGTGACGGGCAGAAATACCATAGTAGGACCATGACAACGAGATCTTTGCCCGCATATGGCCTCCTGGCAAACCACCTCCATGTACGTCCAGGGGGAGAGGCTGCATGATCACCCTGCTGCCCCTTGGTCACGAGGATGAGATGGCGTGGGTTCGCTCTACTGTACTAGCATGCTATCCATACTAGATCGACCTCGTGATGGTTACATGAGCCCTTCCACAGGAAGACATCACATCCTGATTTCTTCATGCCCGTCGATATCACCTACTAGGTGCACTCAGCCCCTCTAGTAGTACATGATGACATGCAAGTATCCCACGGACTAATTTGGCCCCCTTTTGTGGTCCATCACCGCCTTCACAAGCCGGTGTACGCCTGTCTACTACTCACACTCTCACACCCGCGCGCGTGCCACAACTGGAGAAACTACACAGGCAACATGTTTCACACGATTTTCCGTCTGAACGAACGGGCCCGTCTAGTTGGAGTTTGCTATTTTGGGTGAGAGAGGGGGGGGGGGTTGGAAGGGAGGGAAGCGCCTATCCAGGCAGGATAGACTAAAGAAGGAGGAGGAGGACATCTGACCGGGACGAAGAGTCCACGCCGGTGAGTAATTCTCTTGGCAAAGGTACAAACAGGAGAAAGGGCCCTTCGAGGCCCAGTGAGGCTATCCCCTTCTTTCTCTCTGCAGGACAGCGACGTCGGTGCAACCCACACACACACACACACATGGAGAAAGCTACGGCCCAGGGAGGCAAAGCAAGGCACGCCAAATTCTGAAGCACTAGCTTCCGTGCGGCCTTCGAAACAAGACACCGGCCGGATCATAGCGTGGGCGTGGGCGTAGGGAGAGAGAGGAGAGAAAGAAGCCCCCCCGGCTGCCTGGTTTGGTCCCCGGCGTGACGCTCACCAATCTCGACGTCGTCCTTCGTTCTGCCCCTTGCAGGCTTTAATTTCCCTTGCCCGCCAGCCCCCAAGGGATCCATCCTCAAAGTCACGGTGCGATGGGGGGTGGGAAAGGCCTTAACGCTCACTGGTACCATAGTAGTAGCAAGCAAAGGTCGTTTCTCCAGCAGCATGCTTGTTTCGTCTTTTCACCTGCACATTCTCGTCCTCGTGGCCCTCCTCCTCTTCTTCTACCTCTGCTTTTAGATCCCGCAGCGGCGCCAGGCTCCCTGCTGTCCGGCTCGTCATGGTGCTGAAACTTGACGGGCTGGCGAATCCAGTCCCTTGCCGTCGACGGTTGAGCCAGCAACGGTTGGTTCCTCCCAATGCAACCACGGACGACCACCCCAACCTCAGGATAATTTCACCCGCGGGTCCACCCTCCGCCATGCTCGATTCTACCCATAGGACAGCTTAGGTGACCTTGACTAATGCTGCCCAGCGGGCGGTTTCAACAGGGAAAGCTTAATCTTTCCCGACTAGCCTGCCCCATCGGCCAACTGGGGCGCGTCAAGTCAATGACACTCACTTCACTTAGTAATTACTTATGCACGTACAGTACAAACAGTATGCCGAGGTATCGCTCTCCAGTCGTCTCGAGGATTCCCACAAATTTTTTGGAAGGAGCTACTATACTGTGTATGCAGCCCATCAGGCCTTCTTCTTTTCCCTTCTTCCTTGTTTCCCCCACCCCCCCTTCCTCCGCCTAGGAGTCCCCACGTTCAACATCAGAGCGCTTGCAGCTGCATCACCTACCTGCTGGGTCATCGATAAGAATAGCATCGCTTTTTCCACCTCGACTGATCCGCTGGCAACGCTCCGTCGCTCGCTTGCCGCGGGATTTGTGCATGTGAGCATATCAAGATCAAGCACTGCAAGATCTCTGATAGGGTTGTCGATGAACCATCCATTCCCTTCCGTGCATCTCTTTCTCCCTCCCTCTCTCTCTCTCAGCGGCAGCCACACGCACCTACTGAAGAACCCTCCCTCCTTTTCAAGCTTATGTAGGCCTCGGACTTCTGCCACACCTGGTCTCCGTGGCTTCGCTTGTCCCCCTTTTTTGGTCCAGGCGCCGGTCAGCAGCCGCGCCAGCCTTGGGGGGCACACCTGGCAGACCCAAAAGGGAATCTCCCAATCACGGAGCTTGACGACGAGACGTCGAAACAATATACCAATTGCACGGCTGACTATTGCGCCCCTCGTCCACGAGTCACGAAACATCACACTAGAACGGAAGGCATGCTGATAAGTAGAAAAAAAGATAGTATAAGAGAGAGAAAGGGGGGGGGGGGGAAGGAGAAACATCCACGCGTATTCTTACCCTCACGTTTGAGATGAGTCCAGGACCCCCAGCCGGTTTACCGGGAAACGTCTCGCCTATGGACGCCTCGCCGGTGATACGAGAAGAACATCATCATCAACCACAGCCTGCCATCCTCAAAAGAAGCTGGGTTGCTTCCCATGCAGGTTCTTCCCACCGAGTCCTGAAACGCAAGGGCTAGGTATGTCGATCTGGTATCAAGTCTTTTGAAACAATGACATCCACCTCTCCCAGACTTTTGGGCAAGCCACATAAAAAGTTCTGGCCTGGGGTCCCGGCGAATTACGGACGCCATGGTTACCATGGGGGATTACCATTGTACTCGCTTGAGCATCCGAGCGCATGCAGCCTCCTATTGGTGTACCTGAATCTTGCATGAACTGGACACCCAACCCCAGTCTGTCTAAATGGCGGGGGGGAGACGAGAATCCTTCAAGTCCAGGCTCGTGTTATGCTACACTATTTGTCTGCTACTACTACTACTACTACCACTACACAGTACTATGTACTTTGTCTAAGTATTACTTGTTCGTATGCAGAATCGGGCTCGTGGAGCGCTCCACTGGGACCTATCAAAAGTCTCAGTCACCACCGGTACTTGCCGCCAAGAGAAGTCCCTCTCCCTTTCCTACCCGCCACTGTGGATATTCATGACTGACTTGGAATCTCAGATGATATCCACCAGACAGAGAGATGGAGGATCTCTTCCAGAGTCGGAAGACCTCCTGCAGCAATACACAGGACTGCAAAAAAAAAAGTATGATGCGGCATGAAGATAAAGCGCCGGTTTTTGGGGGGGGGGGCGAGGGTGTGGTAGCGGACAAAGATTCCCCCACCATGTTAGGTATATGAAACACCAAGAGGCACCCCGCAGCCTTGTTCGCGCGACTTCCCACTACGACGCCGCCTTTGCGAGGGTCTTCTTCCTCCTCCAGCAAGGCCTTCCAGGTCACTTGCCGAACCCTGCGAATAAGCACTTCGGTGTCACGTACTCGAGAGTGTGGACAGGGTGTCAGAGGGTGGCGTCTCCAGGCCGGCCAACTGGCATCATCCTGCCACCCCTCCCAAGGAAGCACATCCCGAGCGATCACCATGGCAGCGAGCGTCGCTGTTTGACGCTCCACACGACGCCCATCTCTCGACCTGGCCAAAAGCCGCTGTTGGCGAGTGCGGCGAAGGGGATTTACAGCTCTCCGATCTTGCTTTGCTGATCGCCTCCTTGTCTCGCTGGTCGAGGCTGCAGAGCTGCCCCTGGTGGTGTTTCGATCCTGTTTACCAGTCCTTGAGTGCCGAGGATTCACGGTCGTCGATACATGTGGGCTGCTCGCCACATCGCGGAGCGATACTGCTGCAGCGACTACTATGGTACTACGGTCAACGTTGTCTTGGTTGCATTGAAACATACTGCTAAATATAACGACGTACTGACTAAAGACTAGACGGTTGTTACGAGTCATTGTGCCAATACCCAAAGGTATTGGCTGAGGGTTGGGCGCATATCAGAGGCCGAAACTCAACTTGGGAGACCCAGAATATCCGACCCCCATGGGCTTTGAGGCTTTTAAGTGATTTGCCAGATAGACTTTGCAAGCGCAGGATAACTTGAGAGACCTGGGTTGTCCTCCAACCCGAGGGCTTGCCCTACGAGGAGCCGGAGAGTTTGGACAAAGGATGCGTGCGGACAAGGTCTTCTAGGGGGTGGTGCGAACTGTCAGCTACATCATCATCTTCCATTCATTCATCTGATAATGCCTATGCGCGGATTCCCTCTGGGGGGTTTTTTTTTTTTTTTTTTTTTTTTTTTTTTTTTTTTTTTTTTTTTTTTTTTTTTTTTATATTTTTTTTTTTTTTATTTTTCTATTTTTTTTTTTTTTTTTTTTTTTGTGTTTTTTTTTTTTTTTTTTTTTTTTTTGTTTTTTTTTTTTTTTTTTTTTTTTTTTTTTTTTTTTTTTTGCAAGCTTGGCTAAGCTCTGTGGGCTTCAAAGTCTTGTCAAGATGTAGGTTGAGACTTCTGCGCTTCTCCTCTGTTCTGAACGAGCACAGGTGGCCAAGGCATATATAGATGATTCTTTACGTGAGCTTTTTGCTCCCATTTTTTTGGTCTCCCTCCAAGTCGCCGTATTCAGCGTCCGGCCAGCAGCGTTTTTTGTCTTAGCCCTATGACACCTACTGGTCCAACAGAACATCTCTACTTGCAAGATTTACACAACATGCCGACAGTTGAAAAGTCATTCACAGGACGACTCTCAAGTCTCGCCTCCAGTAAGGATCTGGTGACATCAACAACAGAACCCCGGGGCATATCGGAAGGCAACCCGGACACAAGTCACGGGGAGCATTACCGGACGGATCCCTCTCTCGCGCAGGGTTCTAGGGACTTTAGTCCGCAAGTGAGCGGGCGGGCGTCCAAGATCGACTATTTCTGAAACTCACTTGGGCTGAAGCTGGTGGAGAACATGCCCGTCCCTTACCATGGCGCTCATTGGATCCACACAAGCAGTTGTTCTCGCCTCGATTCTCTTTAGGCAGACGGATCGTGAGGAGGAAAGGAAGGAGGAAGGAAAAAAAGAAGAAATAAAAAAACCTCACTTTTCAGTCGTGGACTGGGATTTTGGGGGGGGGGGGTGAAGGGCATGGGAAGTTCCAGGCCCTGGGGATTGCTGGAGCTCCCCCAGCCTGCTGGTCCTTGATGCAGTCAGGGTACAGGGCAGAACAGAATGGGGAGGGGTTGGTGTTGTCGTCATGCTTGCATGATCGAGTGTGCGATGGCTGTGGATGACAGCCCTGACAGTACATGTAGGCAGGCTTGGTGGCCGACCTAGTGGGTGGATCATCACCAGCATACTTTTTTGACTGCTAGAACGTGTCTTTGGCTTGATGGGACGCTGTCGATCTCTGATGGCGAAAGAAAAGGCATGCTTGTTCTTGGGAGAAAGAAGACCGAGGAGTGGTGGTGGTGGGCGCCCAGCGTGGGCGTTGTCTATGCTGTATATGCTGGCTGCATGGAAAAGTCAATGCTCACGTTATTAGCCGGCCACCTTGGTAGCAAGATAGAGTCTCTCAGTTCCTTCAGGGACAGCGAGGTGCTACAACTGGACGCTCCTGCCCCCTCCCCAATATCAAACGATCGGAAGAGCTCACTGCATTGCATTGCATTTTTGACCTCCGGGTGGTTCGGTCGCGCTTGGGCGACAGGCACTTGGCATTAGTCCTCTCTAATGGTGAAACGGGTCTGTCTGTTGGGTATGAGCGTGGTCTGGGCTGGTTGTGGATCTATTTTGTTGATTTTTCTCTCTCCCAGGAATCTGATTTGAGGTTCAACGCATACAAGGGACTTCGCACGAGACTTAGCATGGTATATGAGGATTTTTTTGTGAATCTAAGCTGATGCGTGGGTGGCAGCATGGTGATTTCTCTTATTTGATAATATCGGCCATGTCCGCGAACCCATGAGGTTGAAGGCCAGTAGTGAACCTATGTAATGATTTTTTGATCGCATCCAGTGTCACACTTGGACGCCTTCTCATGGACGAAGAAGATTCCTTAGACTTCCCCATTGTTGAAGGCAATTATTGAGTCTGTAGCTGAAGTACTTTGCGATCCCGCGTCTTTGTAAGCTGCTCAGGGACACGTTCAATTCGACTGTGCTTGGATGAGTTGCGAGTATGCATGGCTTGAGGACATCTCGTTATGATGATACGAGGCTTGAGGGACATCTATCTGCTCACGGTCTTCCCCGATCTCGCAATCGTTCACTACTTATCACACTGGAACAACGCCGTAATTTCTTGCTGGATATAGAGACATGGCATTCACAGTACATCCAGCAACATTCTGAATGCTAGCCAGTAAATTAAGCCAGCCACACCAAACATACACACCTCAGCAAGGGGCTAACCATCCGACCTCTGTAACAAGGCAGTCTGTTCGCGCACAATGTCCAAGCGCATCACGCACCACAGCACAGCACATGGCCTGACTTAATTACAAAGAACCTACCAGCGGGACGAAGCGCAGGTCAAATCTCATTTCTCCCCCCTTCTTGCCTGTCTCTAGAGCTTAACGGAAATTGGCATGGTGCTTGATGAAAAAGCACACTGACGCGTCGTTCGTTCGTTCGCGCGTGTGCCCGCTGGGCTCCGGCCCTTCTTACCGAACTGCCTACTGTACGTTATGTAGGGTCTTCCCTTGACATTGTCATCTCTAGGTACTGCTTGCTGCTATAGCTGAACGTGTTTGCCGCATGCGACCCGGACTGAAGGCTGTGTCTGGGTAGGCTGTTGTCTACCACGAGGAGCTACTACTTACGGCGTGGGCGATGAATACCGCCAGACTATCGGGCTCGTCGGGAGGCTATCGGGGGGGGGGGGGGGGACACCACCACAGACCAAAAAGGGAAAGTAAAAAAAAAAACAAAGAAAGGGTTTTTTCCGCGGAGGGGTCAGGGGGCGGGGGGGGTTTTTTATTAATTTGTT